>MKEJ01034055.1:0-24770 GCA_001753735.1 Embelia ribes
CAGATAGCTCCGGAAGTGCGACTGAATCACACCCGCCGCCCGCTCGTCGCTAAAATGCGCCGCCGCGACGGTCACCTCCGCCGCGGCGATCGGGCGGTTTTCTCCGCCGTGCGCCGGGGGAGGGGCGTCGCACTTGGATGACCGGGCAAAGCCCCACCGCTTCTTCGGTTTTGCGGCGGCGGAGGGAGGTGGAGGTTGCTTTTTGAGGCCTAGGAGGCCGCGGAACCAACGTGTGGCTTTGCCCATTGGGCGGTTTAGGGTCGGTGTGGAGTCAGGCGCATTTGCAGAGAGATTGAGAGAGAGAGAGAGAGAGGAGTGAAGTGAAGGGACCGACATGGGGGAAGATTCGATATATACGGAAGTAGCTCTGTAATTAGGATAAATTACATTTTGCCCCATGAGCTTTTTGAAGATTTCAGAATATTGAACACAAATATTTATAAATTTGTATACCACTGTCTCTCAGTAAGTTTTAGAGGTTAATCGCTCCTTGTACGAAAGTTCTCAATTTCGTTTCGACTTATATTTCATTTTAGCTAATGGAACGAAATATTTCGGTGCCAAATTGTTTCGACGCTTCGTTTCGAAATATATATATAAAATAAAAAATTTATTCATAATCCATATTCTCCATAAACAATAATAACATAAAAATAAAGATAAATTATAAAAATTATGTTCACAATTCATATTTTTCATCATTAGCAACAACATGCGAATAAGATAAAAATAAATAAAAACTTGCATTCGCAATTCTTTCTCTTTACCAACACCATAAAGATAATGATCTTCATTTTCTACTTGCATATGAGCACAAATTCCTATATTCAAATTAGTGTCATCCTCGTCAACAAATGCAATATCTTCTTCGTCAACTAAAATTAAAGCAGCTAATGGAGCTTTGATTGTTTCCCAACTTAAATCTTCTCCATCGAAAAGTCCAAATTTTACAGAGATCCATTCATTTAATAAATTTATGTTATCAGGACTTATCGGATCCAAAGAATCCTTTCTCTTCTTCAAATTCCTATAGAAAATACAAGAAAAGGAAAAAAAATTACAGCTTATAAAATTAATTTGAGAAGCATATAATGCACATACTAGCAAGATCTTCTTTTAAGAAATATAATTCTTAAATTAGTTAAATTGATGAATATTTATTAACAACAAAAAGGGGTGGGCAGATATGTGGTGGAACAAACTACGAATTACTACCAACCTAATGAAAGTATCAATTTAGAAAAATTGAAACTAAAAAACAAAAAATCTGATGAAAATAGAGAAAAAGGAACTTGATCTTTAATCTTGTTAGATGCTTTTCTTGAATGCAGTGAAATATTTGATGCTATGATTTGGAAAAAAAAAAAAGTGAGAGAGATGATAAGAAAAGAGATTGAAAGGTGAAGCTGCGCAAGATGAAAGAAAAGACAATGAGATACAGGTTTCTTCTTTTTTTGGCATTTTATATGTTTTTTAAAATGGTCATGAGAGGTTTAAGAATTCACAAATTAATCCCCGAAACATATTTTACCGAAATCATTCGAAATGACTAAAACGACTGAAATATGCCAAAACGATCGAAAAATCTCCCGAAGCGAAACGTAGGGCTCATCATTCCGGAAAAGCTAGCAAAACAAAAGGAAACGTTTCGGCTGAAATGGTACGAAATTGATAACTTTGCTATATATGCAAAAGTTTTTCGGCAAAAATGAAATGCTGCTTAAATGTCATAAATGATTCATAAAATTTACAAATTATTCCTAAACTAGTAATTATTCTCCATCTTTTTATGTTTTTCATAAATAAATTGCATAATATATATATATAATATTTTAGTTAAAATTTAAAGGTATTTTTATTTTTTCTCAATTATTAACTTCCAAATAAATAAATAAGACAACAAAATGAGTTGAATATTATTTTTTCACACGTAAATCAATTTTGTACCATGTCTTTACAAATAAAGTATAATTTAAGTCCTAGGGGTATTTTGTGATATTCACAAATCTCATGGGATAAAGTGTAATTTACCGTAAGAGTGAAGAACGGAGTTCTATAGTTTTTAATTCTAATAATGGGTTTGTTTGGTGAAATGTAGAAGTATACTTATATATTTACTAGGTAGAAATAAAAATGTTGTTTGTTTATATTATTAAAAATATCAAAATTATACTTCTGCATAAATTAAAGTTTTGGTTTTTTTTCTACAAAATAATATTTTTTTGATACTTTATTTTATTACTGATTATTTTTCACAAATTCCAATACCAAAAAATATATTTTTTTGAATCAAACAAATATACATACAATACTTATAAGTATCACTTAAAAGTATATTTTTTTATTTCTAATAAAAAAAAAATATACTTTTGTATTTTTAAAATACATCCAGACAAGCCCAGTGTATGGTCCGTAGTTCCACTTGGTTTTTTGACCTTTTAAATTTGATTACATATTAGTCAGGGAATGCTCTTAATTTTAAACAAAAAAATTATAATTATCCCTAATAATAATTAGTCGGAGAATAAGATAAAAATAAAAAGATTAGTTTGGTACTTTACATTTCATCCCACCAACTTATTTTGCCAAAATTGATTTTTTATAACTGACACAATAAATGAGTTTAACTATATTAAATTGTTAAGTATTTCATATATAAAAAAAATCTTTTTATATCTAGTCCTAACATTGAATAATAGTAAATGGTATGTAAATTATAAATATAAAATGCTATAAATTATAAAATATATTAAATAAGGGTATTTTAGAAAAAATATAACTTTTTACGTATTTATTTTTGAAAAGTTAACTAAATTTCTAGACAATCCAAAATAGAAATATTAACAAAATAAACTAGACGAATAGATTACTCAATTAAAATTTTAAATCTTTAATTTTTTATTTTTAAGTGGATTTGACCATATCAATTATTTATAGACAGACAAGTATAAATAATAGATATCAACAATGAAAAGAGAAAGCTCGTACCAGCTTAATTAATTTAAATAATTACACTAATGATGCCCATAGTTTGGAATTGAATTATGTTATTCCTTGTAGTTATACACAAGTTGTGCTAACGACCTTTGCCAGTATGTTTGTAGTTTAGTAGAGGTTTGTTCATACACGACCATTCCAGCATAGAAAGAGGAACTTGTTGCTCGTAATAAGCAACAACATTCTATTGCTTGCTATCCACCGTTTGATAAAATAGGCCGTACTTGTATTAAACATGGCACGTTTCATATAATGGTGGAGAGCCAGCAATATTTTTGCGTCATTCCAGCATACAAATGAAGCACGAAATGTAATGAATGGTCGAAATTGAGACATGGGCACAATTGTGATGCACATAGTATTTCTCTTACCGAGCATAGTACGGATCTAAGTTACCAGTTTGCGGTATGAGAATAAGAGTTACACATGTACATGTGAGAGCAATAGTAAAAAAAGAATTATGAACGAGAACGTTACCCTATCGGTGAATGATTAGGTGACTTCGTTATAGATGTTAAATTGGCCTTGAGTTTGCTTTACTTACGTTCAATTTGTAGCGTACATTCGACACACTAGACATATGCTTCCATTGTTATGTGTTAGTTTCAACGTTTCATATTTTCCACATTAGATGGTGAAATGTACTAATTTTTTATTGAGACAATATTATAACCAGTAAATCTCCGAGCATTCATATCAACATTTTTTATTTTATTTTTAAATCGTACTTTCATGAAAATCTATATTTCAATCAAAATAGAAACGGATCATATAATTTTTTTAAAAAACTTATTTATATATATCGAAAATATTATTATACAGATATAATAAATTATGGAAAATATTTTTTCAATATATTGGTGTATTTATTTAATTTTGGTGCAAAAAAATTAGAAATTTGTGAATACTAACCTTTTCTCTAACAAAAAAATTGAAAATAAAAAACAGATGTAGAAGATTTTTTTTTTAAATATATTTGAAAAATTAAAGAAGGTGAGAATCCGCCCTGTCCATATGCTCTTAAAAAGATGACATGAACGGATTTACTCTTCTTATACCATTTATGATTTTTTTCACAAAATTATTATATTTTGATGATAAAATTACTACGAATTAAAAATAATTTATCGCAACTAGCAGTAATTCAAAATGAATTTAAAATATTAGTAATAAATTATTCTTAATTTATATTAATTTGTCCCAACAATATTATAATTTTTATAAATTATAAGAAAAATAATTTCCTCACAGAAAAAGACTTCCCACATGTAACAAGTTACAAGCAATTGTATGGATGGCGTGGCATATTGTGGTAACAATGATAAATTATTTTTAAATTATCGGTTAAGATTAAATATATAAATTTTATATGAAATGACAAAATCTTGTATTTTAAAAATATTACAAAATCTTAGTGAATCACGAATATTTCAAAATGACAAAACTGAGACTAGCTGGGAGGAAATCCTCTCCATACAAGAATATTTTATTTTTAAATTATCGACCAAAATTAAATATATAAATTTTGTATGAAATGACATCATCTTTAATTTTAAGAATATTACAAAATCTTAGTGAATCACGAATATTACAAAATGACAAAACTGAGACTAGCTAGGAGCAAATCCTCTCCATACAGAATATTCTTTTACGCAATGAGTATATTTTTGGCGTAATTTATAAGGATTATTATATTTTAAGTATAAATTATTATAATTTAAAAATATTTTATTATAAATATTTTAATTTAATTTTTATTAAAATTAATTATAATAAATTATTCGTAATTGATAGCAATTTCGTACTTAAAACATAATCAATCTATAAAAAAAATGATTTATTACAAGAAACCAAAATTCTTGGACTGAGAGCAAATCCTAGCCAGGAACCTGCTTCTGCTTTGCATATATATCTATTGAGATCTTTTCGAAGCAGGTATAAAGTACTAAATTTTGGATAAATTATGATTTGGCCTATGAGTATATGATTATTACATAAGGGTGGCAAATAGTTGAGCTTTTGTCAAGTAGTTCTACTCGGCTCGAGTATTTCACATCACCTCCTAAGGTATTAGAAATCACACTTTGTTTTCAAGTTATAACCTATGTTTGATTTTGTTGTATAAGGGCGTATTGCTCTTACTTTATTGATTTATTTTATTAATTTATAATTAATATTTAATTATACTAAATAAACAATTACCGTATTTTAACAAAAGTAATGTATTTGTATGTAGCAACTTTTTTCAAAAAAATATTACAAAAAACTATACGAAAATGCTATTTAATATGTATTTAGTAATTTTTTGACTTATTTATAAAAAATAATATCGCTCTCACTCTGCCTCGGAACAATTAGAGGTAAAGTGCAATGACAAAAAAAAATCTTGAGGGGGCATAGTGTAATTTCAGATACCTTAGGGGATTTTCTAAAATTATCAAAAACCTCATGGGGCAAAGTGTAATTAACCCTAGAATATAATACTTATAAATATATACAAATAAGTATATTTTTTTTTTATCAAAAATATATATGTGTGTGTGAGTCAACTTTGAATCTTTTGCATTCGAGTCTTTACTACAATTTATTAAAAGTATATGCTATACATATACATATAAAGAATGAAACAATGATCCTTTCTAAACCCACCAAATATTGGCATCTAAAATTAGTCGAATAAACCGAAAGAGCTAGGGGCAATATCGTATTTTCATTTGCCTATAAAACTTGTATATAATTTGGAATCAAAGTAATTTTAAATATCTTGAAATTCTGATACAGTCAAAAACCACATGGGACCATAAGTCTTTTTTTTTGCCCAAAATTGTCAGAGACTTTGAATCAACTTAGTACACACACACATTAGAAAATGCAAGTTTTCAACATGCTAATTAAAGATGGTCTTATCCATGTCATGTTTTTTTTTTCTCCATAAGCTGGCATTTATTCAAAGATGAAATTGACCATAATAACAGAAATTAATATTTCATCATCACCCACCACCAGGGACACATTATTTAGCATGCATTATTTAGCAAGGCTTGTTATATTTATTCCGAAAGTTTTAACATTTTACTCACTTATAGGTTAATCAGCCCATGCATGTGTATTTATAATCTTTAAATAATAAGCATTTGAGTCGAACCATATAAAATAATAATCAGTAATAATATGAGGATCGAATTTGAGTTTTGATACTATATTAAATAACTGTTCATTACTTACTGCTAAAAGAAATCATTACGAGTAAGGAGAATAGTACATTATTTAGTGTAAGAATTTAATATATTTATTTGGTATAGGAAATTTAACATAACAATATGTACTCCATTTGCAGTACATTTATCTCTGCTCAGATCTCTCAGGCAGTGATATAACAAAAATGAACAAGTAAACTTGTACGATTGATAAATGGGGTCACAATTTTAATGCAAGAGAGATATAGTACCAATTTTTTTTAAAAAATGGTGTACTTATAGTAGGGGTACAATTATAAATAAATAAATATATAAAACATCTAAAAGAAATTTCCAAAAATTTGCCCAACCCAAAAGTTGGATCCGCAGCAATTGGATTAGCATACAGTATAATACTCGCACTGATATAAAATATCAAATTAATTTTGTTTAGCCTAAAAAAAAATATACTACCAATTGCCACATATATATATATATGTATATATATACATATATATATCTTAAGGGGCCACAGATAGATACGAAACGTAACTTGAGCAAAGAATGAGAGTCAAGTGGTTGCCGGGTCAACAAAGATAGGCATGCAGCCCAATCAATGTTTAGATATAGTTGTTCAATGTATGTACTTAACGCACGTACTTGCACCGGCACCCTCTGTTCACACTTGTTTTCAACACATGGGCCATTTTCTGGACCCGCCGGGTGCACCCGGACCCGCATTGCATCGATACTGTGCTACATTGAGAGGGGCGGATGCAAAATTTTTGTCAAGGGGCAAAAGATGTATAGTTTTAAATATAAGATATTTAGATGAAATAAATTATTTATTTTTATGTATTTATATAGTTAAATTATGATTGTATATTTATTTTGGGTATGTATTGTATGTCAAATTAATAAATTCAGAACTGATAATTTAATTTTTTAAAATGAATTAGTAACTTATATAATAACATCGATTTATAAATTAAATGAAATGGCAGATGGGCCAAAGTAACGATGAAATGACTTGTTTAATGAGTAGGCGAAGCTTGAATAATAAAATCAATAAAATTGAAGCATTGGAATTAAACTAAGAGAACGACAAAATTATTATTTTTTCAATATATGAATATATATGAAATATGAGGAGTTAATTGATAAAAGGACAAAGTTATAGGTTTTTATGATAATGTAAAATAATCAAAACATTGAAAATTTTTAAAAACTTCGTTAAGTGAGCCTTGATCCCAAGTTATGTTTCGTAACCACTTGGACTTGCACAAAAATTTCATTTTTTATTTATACAAATCAAGAGAGGGCAATTGGGTCTCCTTACCTAAACGTGGATATGCCCATACCCATATTGTAGCCACAATGCTTACGAGGGCCCGAGTTGCATCCAAAAAGATATTTGTGATGGTCGATTGAACTTAACACACTAGTAGTTAAACCAAATACGCCATTGACTAATATTCGCGTGTTCATGGTGTCTACTGTCTGAAACCTATAGACTTAGTTACTTATTGGTAAGGATGGGTATGGGTTACACATTTTGCTTATTTGATTTGTACTCCAACGACTTGTAGACTTGCATGACCCACGGCCCGCAGACCCGATCAAACGGACAACCCTCGTTCAAGCAATGCAAAAATCATATTACTCAAATCCCAGCCAAAACTCGGTCTTTATCTTGTATCCAGTTTGGATCGGACAAGAACTTCTCAAACCCAAATGCTAGTCCCTTAAATGTGTATGATTGAAAATAACATACTCATATTGGCTATGGCTCAACTCGTTTCATGTAGCAAATTGTGTATGGCTAAAAATATTCAATTTATGAAAATATGCAAATGCTTGAGTTGAATGGAACAACAATCAATAGATTAGATAAAAATTTCTTAGCAACTTTAGCTATAAGTATCTATCTCAAAGTTACATGTGTGTTCCAACGAAATTTGGATGCCATAACAACTACCATGGCGTTTCGATAGTTACGGTGATAATCTATAATAAAATATCTTGTCGTTGTCCAGTCCTCTCTGTATCCATCCATAATCGTACGCAACTACGTACATAGTAGACAACGTCACGCCATAAGGGAGAAAGAGGAAACTACTCAATCGATGCATCAAAATTTGCATTCAATTTTATTGAGGAATGCTATGGTTAATCGTGAAATATTAGACAATGGTAAGCCTTTGTTACAAACATCATTTGCCTTCACGCTAGCAATTTTTTTATTTCCTCGGGGGGTAATTTTTTTTTACTAAAACTATTAGCTATACTCAATTTTGTATATTCATAACGTGGTGGCAATTTCACTAATGTAAATTCGATAAAATTGTGAAGTTATTATTTCCCTTCATAATCCCAAAGAAAATTACAAAAAGTACTAAATCATCACTGCAATATAATTCCATTTGTTTCCGTGAAAAACAATGAAAAAAAAAATATTTTCCAATAAAATAAAAATTCTAGATGATTTTTTTTTGAAAAATCTATTTTTTAGGAAAATATTTTCCAAATCTCGATAAATACGAAGGAAAATAATTTCAACTTAAAATAGCAAAAACAATTTCTCAAAAACCACTAACTTAATTTTCACGTCCTTATATTATATCCTTTCATCTTATCCCTAACTAAAAGTATCTTACAAATTAAAAAAATTTCACCCTTATCTTTAAATTATCTCTCATCAAAATAATTTTAAATTATTTTTAATTGAAAATTTAAGTGAGTTGCCAAACATATAGAAAAATTTTAACAAATAATTTTTTTGGAAAAGCTTTTTCCGAAAAATTATTTTCTCCAAAAACTATTTATCGCAAAACAAACAAATCACAATGCTACATAATTATTATTTAATAAATTAATATTGGCATTACCCTTTCCTCATAGTATGTATTAATATAGGATTAACTAAACAAATTGGGAACAATTTTCCCGCCAAACCAACACCGCGCTCTCTCTCTCTCTCTCTCTCTCTCTCTCGCGTCTCCGATGCCCAGTTGAAGGAAGAGAAACCGTCTCAAGATCGTCATCTCAGTAAGTGTTTAATCAGTATTATCAAACCAGCATCTGCAATTCTGTAATTTGGGGCTTATTTGCACGTACTGATTAATTATGTTTTTCGCTCTTGCGATTTGTTCCAAGTGAATTGTTATAGAATTTCAGTAAATTGAATTATCTAGAAAAAGCTTGATTTAAACAAGACCAATCTGATATCCTATATTTTAGTTTTTTTTTTTATTTTATTCCTCGAATGATTGAGGTTTAGCCCCGTTTTCTAATTTTCTATGACGTTGAACCCCTCATTTTGCTATCTAGGTACAATATTTGATTATGCTTTTAGCTTACGTGATTCTCAAAGTCAATTATAATAGAATTTCATCAATTGCAATTATCTAGATAAGCTCAATGAAAAACTATTATCACAGGGACGGAGTTATGCCGCCCATAATTTAAAAAAACCAACTCGATATCCTATAGTTTAGTTTTTTATATGTGATTTTAGCCACTGCAAAATCGAGTCGTAGTCTCCTTTGTAATTTTTTGAGACGTTCAGCCTCATCATTTTCAATTACTGGCTCTGCCCTTATGTGGTCGGCGTTTAGATTTAATGTAGTTATGATAAATATCATCTAACGAGACAATGGAAGTAAAGTTTAGAGTTTATTGACAAATGTTCGGGAAACAATAATGATGAAATGAGAAATAACGCTAGAGGAAGGATGTTCCCATTCATGCATGTATTTTCAACGCCTGATTTTAATCTTTATCGTCAAACTTTAAAATAGAGGATGACATATGTAGAATGCCTGTGCCAGACCCTTCAACTTAAACTAGAACTGGGCGAACAAAGTTTTAGTGCAAGGGAACATAGCAAATGCCTTACCGTTTTAATGGATTGAATAGTGTTTGTTTAAACTGGTGAGAGGGTCACTTAGATTCAATCCCGAAAGTTTCGGGTATTGACCATTTAGGGGCACTGGTGGGAGTGCCTTTACAACTAAAATTCTATTTGCTTCCGGTAATTTCAATTGCAACATTAACAATCCCAAATTTTTGGAAAAGTGGCAGGATTGGTCATCAAATTTTTCAAAAAAGTGACATATTTGGCTCTGCTATATTTTTTCTTCATATCAAATTCCTGAAGTGCTCAAAGTATACGAGATATCATAAATGTTTATATAAAGACTAGTTTTGCCCCCTGAGTAAACCGCATATTGGTCATTTGACATTATTTTCATTTGAAATGCTTTGCTTGCACAAGGACCAATATGTAACTTGGTTAGAACTTGGTGACTATTGTTGTTTCAATTGGAAGATGGGGACCAAATAGAATTTTGGATGGAACTATGGTTGCTAATATGCTCATAGTTATTGATTATCGTTACACCATAGCATAACTGACGTTATCGTGGCATGACTTGGTATGAAATGGAGTACCAAATGTCTGTTGGAGGTTCGTAAGTCATGAAATAAAAATAGCCATGAGATAAGTAACAAGCATACACATGAGCTTGATTACGAAAAATAATCTTATGTTGCTTGACTTTAAAAGGTAGTTTGCATGTATTTGAGTTTTGACCTGGAGTTGTTTTAGTTGTCTATACCGGCTTTCTTGGCAATTGGGATCCACGGTGGTTATCTATAAAAGTGCAGTCTCTTTTGTAACAAAGTTCTAATACTATAGTTCAGAATGCATGAAAACACAATAGTTAAAAGAAGAAACATTTACATTTATATTATAGGTGATACACACTGAGTGAAATTTCAACATTTTCTTTTCCCTTTCCCGTATCTACTGCATTGGGTGTTAAAACATACAAAACATTCCAGTACAACTTGCTCTTTTATAGTCAGTTGAACCGGTTTAGACATATCTCTTAGTTGAGGAGAGAGCACTTTTTTGCGCTTCTCAACTTTTGAATCAACTAGTACATAACAATCTTTTTCACCTGCACAAGGATTCGTACCTTGCTTGTTCTGTTACAAGCCAAATAGCTATATGCCTATGCATCAATTTTCTTCGCATGGACCCTGGCTAGAATTATCCATTTGTTCTTCCTCTATTTTATCTTTCTCGGAGATCTTAACATGAAAACCATTTGGAAATTGCAGCCCAGGGGTTCGAACTATATCTCCTCCTTTGATTGCTTTCCACCTGATATATGCAAATGAGTTATAGTTGTCAGATTTTTCAGCTTTTGTTCTTAATCGTCCTTGAGCTTGTTTCAGTATTTGAAATTTTGAAACTTTTAAGAATTCTACTTTTTTGGTGGAAAGAGCTTACTTAAGGTTCTAAACTATGGTTTCTTGATTGTAATATTGAAACTGCTAAGGAACCAATTCGCTTTTCACGTTTCCTACAATGTTATGGTTATAAACCAGAAAATAATTTCCATAGCAGAACTAGATCAACCTTAATTTTTCTTGCTCTATATGCGCACATGTGTGTGTATCTACGTATGTGTAATCAAAGACCCAGTTCACTCCGCTTCTTGTAATCCAATTCTGACCTGTATTTGGTGACCAAGCAGTGGAGATAAACAGCCATTTGAACTTTGGTGAAATCTGTCCCAACACAAAATCTCATCCCACCCCCAAAAGCCATAAAATGCTTTGATGCCCCATTCAATTCCATTCCCTGCATGTCATCATTACTTACAATAAGAGTGACAATCATATCAACAAAAAGATGGAAAAATGGAGGTGATATTTGATAAATATAACCAATATTTAGTTTATTGTTAGCTACTTACTGTTTCTGAGTGAAGATTAAAGAAACAAAAAACATGTGTTTTTGAATTGTAACTTACATCCCATCTCCATGGATTAAATTCGAGAGGATCTTTATACTTGGCAGGGTTCAAATGTATGGCCGGAGGACAAACCACGACCGCCCAACCAGCTGGAATTGTGTAGCCTGCAATTTTCCACAATTTTGTACCAAGGTAAATCAAGATGGAAGTTTAAAATTACGGACATATATACAGCATCAAGCACACTTACCACCAAATTTAACATCTTTTAGTGCCTTTCTGAAAATTGTTGGAACTATATTTGCGAGCCTGACTGTCTCGTTGATAAACTGCAATGTTTTGCAAGAGAACATCATTAGTGAGGATTTTGTCTAGTATTCTTTGGCAATATAATGTGAGAAAAATATGAGACTTTGAAGCCCACCTGGGATGTAAATGTCATCGATTTGTATTCTTTCCAAGTAAGTCCAGAATTTGGATTTGTTCTTCTTCTAATTATCCCCTCATGTTCTTCCTGTGTTGTTTTACACATGGTAAGCCAAGTAATGGAGCCTATGTAAGATCTGAAAACCGTGATGGTTTTTATTGGAATTGAACAATAACTTACCGTCAATTCTTTCAATGCCAAAGGATTATCTAGAAGAAACTTAGTCGCCATTGTTAGGGCCTGGGATGTTGTCTCAAAACTGGCAAACAATAGCACAAACATCAAATCAAGAGCAATTGCCTCTGTTAGGACTGTATCCTCTTTTTCAAGCTCTTCAAGGACATAGTCAAAGAAATCACTTTGTTGCTTCCTAGGTTTTGTCCGTCTTTCCTGTAACATGTTCTTCAGCATTGTCATCGCTCTCTTCCTTCCCTGAACAATTTCAGTAGAATTAAAATCAATAGACTTGAATTTGTTTAGTTCTCTGCCCAATAAATGCATCCAAATGAAAAGGTAATCATAACATTTTCCCTTTCTATTTGTTCCCAAAACTTCATTTTTTCTTGGTAGGATTAGAACTTAAATATAAATGCATCTCTTTAACTAGGATTGAAAATCTCATTTGTTTCTGTAATGAAGTATGGAAACTTTCCATTGCTCCCGCATTCAAAACTAAGAATAGAGTTTATAATTATTTGGCCGTTTCCACAAAAAATTTACTGATCCACTACAAGAGCTTATTCCAGAATTTATAAAAAGAAGTTTTTTTGGGGTACTTGTGCATACCTGCAAACACTTATGATATGCTGTCCCGGGGATGTCCAAAGGAAAGGAAATCAGCCCTTGGATGAAAGCAACAAAATTCTCCCTCAGATTCTCGGATGAGTTTTTGGGATCATAATTTATCAGCTTCTTTGCCGTCAGGTCAAATATAAGCTGTATACACCAAATCTTTATTTATAAACATCCACAAAGTTATATTGTTGGTAAAGTTGGAGCCAGTGTTCGCTGAACTTACACTTGCTGTAGCATCCTTTAACTCAACCGACTCTTGAGCTGACCACTTATGTAAGCTTTTACAGGCTGCCTGTTCAACTTCGGGGAGCATCTTCTTCAGGCTTTCTGGACCAAATAAATTCAGCACCATGTTCTTGAGGTATTTATACATGAATCCATGCAATGAACCCACATTTTGTTTTCCAAATATCTCTGTGAAGGTATCTGGGTACCAGCTCTTGAACATTTTACCCTCTTGTTGGAAGATGAAGTGGCTGAAATCTGGGTCAGTGGATATAATAACCGGGCGTCCAACCAAACTTGTTCTGAATACTGGACCGTATCTGATAAGTAGAATTTGAAACAAATTAGGATATAAATTTGGTAATTAATTATATTTAAGATATCGAATTATCGTTTGCATGCTCCATGACGTATGTATAATAGTGAATTCTTGGGACTTTTGATGTTAAAAGCCCGTTTGGTTGCTGTTGTGAAGACGGCTTTGAAAAAAATCACTTTTGAAAACTTATTTGGATGAGATTTTTAGCCTAGTAAAACTCATTTAGGAGCAAGTCAGCAAAATTGCAACTATGTTTTTGTTCTAATTTTAGCGTGGAATCCCCAAAGAGAAGGTTCTCCAACACGTTCTTTGGGCTTCCTTGTTTATCTAAGTGAATGGAAAAATGTTTTACAATCTTTTGTTGTTATTTTTATTGTACGAAAAGAAAAACTCTTAGAAAAGAACATAACCAAACTGGCCCTGATCCATTACCTCTCCATCCTTTTTTTGATGAAAGGGGATATATCGCATGTAGGATTCGGGACAAAAAACTGAAGAGTCTCTCCTAGAAGTGGAAACCCCATCGAACCGGGTGGGAGTTTTCCACTACATCTCGGGTTCCTCCATCTATAGATCCAATGTGTAATGCTGATAGTAATCAAAGCTACAATGAACAAAGCCACTGGACCCATATAAGAAAATGGTTGAGTTGGGAAATGTAAGATGAGAGAGCAAAGAAGAGGCAGTGTTGGCATGTATTTGGGTTTGCATGTGAGAACACTTATATAGGCAGGTCAAAATAAACTAAGTAGATATAATATTATTAGAACTGTAGAAGTTGGAGGGTCTTAGTTATTGTGAAGTTGGTAGCTCAGAAAGCTGTACTGGTAGTTGGAGATAAGAATACTATAAAATAAGTATAGAATATTTTGTGTCTGGAGGTCAGTCATTTAATTTTCTGCAAATACATTTATTTAGAAAAATTATTCAATGTCTGCCAAGATGATGAAGCTTACAGGATCCTTCCTTTGTATCGATAGCTTTCTTATTTAAAATTATGTAGTGTAACCGTCATACTTAAAGAGCCGACTTCAATATAAGGTAAAATTTTATCGTATTAAGATAAGAATCAATTTTAAACTTGCGTTTTGGATGAGATAAATGAATGGTTTTCAGACGGTGAAAATCAGTTTTCTTCTGTGGGGTGTTGAGTGGTTTATATTGCTTAGTAGAGTGGTATTCTTGTATGGAAACAATAATACCATTTCCTTGCATTCTAGTATTTTCCCTCATGGTCTATCCTTTCCCGCGACTCGTTTTAGTGAATTCATGTGAGATCCGCATCCTTATTTTGGGAGGTCATGCAAGGGGCATTGGAAGGGGGAGAAATCAATCTGTGGTGACATGTGCCATGAAGCCATGGACGGTGTGGTATGAAGTTGACTCAGCGTAATGTACCGTAATATTTTATGATACTTGGCTTGATGGTTACACCGAATCATTTCCTTAACTAAAAGTAGTGTTATTAAAAAATTCCAAGGCTCTGGGGCAAGGTGAGGCTAGGCGATGTCACGGCACCTCCTATAGGTCTAGGGGAGAGACGTCAAAAGGTGCCATCTAGGCTAGGGCCTTGACCTAAGGCATTAGCACGTAAGGCTAAGGCAAGCGCCTCCACATCATGTTCTTCTTTGTTTTTTGTTCTATTTTGTGGTATATATTATGTTTATAATACATCTTACCAATGTCATCACTTCCTATTACTAACCAAGTACAGTATCATCATGTTATGTTGTAAAATGGCCGTGAATGACATAATAAGAAGCTACCACAAACTCCTTATGCCTGTTACAAATGCCTATAATTCCACATACACTAGAAAGATTTAAGAGTTTAATGGAATTATGCAGGTCTATTGAAAAAACTAATTAGCGTTTTGTGTTACTCAGACAAGTCCTTTTTGTTGGCACTTAGTGTCTCGCTCGATAAGGGGTCTTGGCGGTTCTAGGGCTCCTAGCTGCTTTTAACAATACTGGGTAAAAGTATAATCAATTCCAAATTGAACAGACGTGGCAGAGAAATTGTTTATTTTAAGTAGTTTTGCAGAACCTAAGAACTCTTCCCTAGATTTTAGAAGAGCAAAGAATCTATATGACTCAACCAAATGTGAAACCTGTCTTCCATTAATCATTTTGTTCTAAAATCTAGTAATTCTTAACTTCTTATTCAATTATTATCTCTTCTAAATTCTTTAGTATCTAAATGGTAAGGGAAGTCACGCGTGTTGATCAGTCCATTTTTTCAAATTGTTATGTTTTTCTTTTTCTATATTTAGATCTCTTTTTAGATCCTATTAGCTGTATTCCTCATCTCTTATCAGATTTTATAATCTCTATTGCATCACCGTGATCTTTAAGTGTGTTGTTTTTGTTATGCTCTTCAACAACTGTATATGTTTTCTGTATTTAAACACTATGTTAGGTTATTTTTTTGTTTACCTTATTTTCTAATAAGGAAGACCTTTGAGCAACGGTGAGGTGGTTCTATAGTGATATAGGTCGGAACGTTAATCCGACATGCGACATTTTTTGACCCAAGCAATTGCTAATAGTATTTTTAGTTACACAGCGGTGAGACTTCAATCCAAAACGTTAATCCGGTTCTTATGTTTTGTTATGTGATATGCTACCATCTCTCATCTGTTGTTATGGATGACAACATTGTTTTATTTATTATCTTCAACAGTATACCTGACCTTGCAATGCGGCAACCTTTTGATGAACTCGACTGCTCTTCTTTTTTTCTTTTATTTCTTTTTTTGCTTTAATAAGTTCCTGTGCATCTAAGTTAGTAGTGTTGATAATCATCACCTGTTATCCTTTCACACGACTCTTTCGAGCCACGGGCTTATTATATGGAAAAACTGTTCAATCCAGATAGGTTACTGTTTTTTGACTAGTAAAAGCATCTTAAACCAATAGTATGCATTACTTGAATAGTTAATTCCAATTATATGTAACAAGTTTGTAAATTTGCTTAAAACATGGAATGTATTTACTCACTGTTGAGGTCAAAAACACAAAAGCATTGGGGTTCTACAATTATGTCTGCTTCCGGTTTTATGACTCTTTTTAACTCCTCGTGTGCAGATAATTAATGAAGTCAAAAGGGTATCATTTGGAATTTATGGCCTCAAAGGTAAGCCATCGTGTCCCTTTTAAGTGTTTTTCTTTATTCTCATTTTTTAACAATTCTTTGCTTGTCTATTACTGTAAAGGAACTATGCTTTGCTGGAGTTTGAAACTCTGTGCTGCACTCCATTTTGTATTTAATATATATGAAAAATCATTAGACATCTCAACACCCCTAAATTTTTTTAATCTTTGGGCAATAATGTTTTCCCTCTCCTAAATTGCAAATTTAGATGGTCCCTGTAAACATTTAATTATGGATAAATTGCACTTTACATCCGCTTTCTTTACCCTTAATCGCACTCTAGCCCTTGCACTTTTAATTGTGCCAATTTAGTCCTACAGTAAGATTTGTCAGCTCACCTTTTGGTTCCTAGCAGCTAGAAGTACATGTGCAACGGGATTATAGAAAGCCGAGGCTTCTTGACCACCATGAATGATGGCCTAAGCCTCCGCTGTTAAACACGGTAGAATATGCAAAACCGACTTCCTACGGTTAAAAATTATTATAACGAGTATATCACTACGTATGAATATTGATTAAGTAAAGAAAGTGTTCTTCTCTGCTTACAGTAAAAATATATGCTCAATTTTTTCCATTTGCAACACAACCGGGACATCAATTAATGCGTTAAAGAAGGGAGATGCTAAATTAACTTGCAAAACCCTCTAAATCTTCACATGCTGCGAACTTGGGAATAAAATCTTTTCTTCTTGGAAGGTAACTTGGGAATTAAATTTTTTGGAGATAAAACTTTAATGAATTTGTTGAGGGATCTAATTACCCTGAATTTAAAGGTGTACGGTGAAGATTGAGAGTGCAAAGTGCAATTTAACATTTTGCTATTGTTCCAACAGATTGCTTGATAGGATGACAAGGATTGCTGCAATTAGGTGGCCTGCAAGTCTCTTTTACATAATTTAGCCCTCATAATATAATTTTGCTATGTGCTCAAGTTCTATGAACCAAATCAAACCCACCATTTCTTTATTTTTTCTAAGCAAATATTCAGATATGCATGTATGCATGTGTAACCATTTCATTTCGATGGGGGACTTTTCATGTCTGATGGTAGGCTTGGACTCATAGGGTCCTACCTGTCTTGATTTGGGGGTGATAACAAATTAAAATTAATGATTCATTAGTGTTTTGGGTTTATCTTAACCAAGTGGGAGTTGAATTGTTACCTAAAGAATTATGCATAGGCATAATATTGCTAATGTGTTTACTACTTGGACCAAACAGTGTAGGATACGATACAGCATACAATTTATATGAAGGGGAGCTTAGAAACTTTTTGTAATCAAGGAAAAAAATCTTAGAGAAAGTTGTTTCATTGGTTAATGGTTTAACCATGCATGATTTATGAAACTTGTGAGTAACAAATGGATTGTAATAGAGACTGGGTAGACTGCTTTATGGTTTATTTTCAATGTTTTTCTCTATTATTTAGAATGTGATCTCAAGTGTCTGGCACAATTATGTTACTATTAGTTGAATTATAGATATTGGGAATGCATATAAATACCCAGACCCAAAGATTGTGCGTTTGTGATGAGAGGATAGTTTTCTATTTACTTTCGGTGTAGAGATTTTCATAAATAAGACACTTGTATACGCACGTCAAGCTCATATCCGATGCACCCGTATCACACATACAAATCCTTTTATCTATGAAAAGCTTTACATCAGTGGAAGGAAACTAATTTTTATAGAGATCTTGATTTTTATTGTAGTACTTATAAGTAGGGGTGTAAATGAACAGAGCTGTTTGAGATACGCTCGAAAGTAACTTGTTATGGGCTCGGGCTTGGCTCGTTTATCAAAAGAGCCGAGCTTGAGCTATATTTAATTAGGCTCATTAGCTCTAGAGTTAGGCTCGCTTATTATGTGTGTATATTGATTAATTTATGTGTATGTATATAATGGTAAGAACAATTATATATACATAAACAATTTAGCTATATAGCCATAAGCATATCCCGTTTATCCTATTTCGACAAAGGGAGTGGATTACTTACTATCTTTTCCCTTTAAAAGCCTCCAGTTCAGTTCATATTATTCAATATAAATTTTATTAATACTAAAAGAGTTGGCTCACGTGCCAATTTGAACTCTCGATACAAAGAAAGAGCTGAAACTTTAGTTGGATGATTTAGGCTCATGGAGAGCCCAGTTTGAACTCTCGATACAAAGAAAGAGCTGAAACTTTAGTTGGATGATTTAGGCTCATGGAGAGCCCAGTTTGAACTCGAGCTTGCTAACAAACCTGGAGAGACGAGTCTGAACAACATCAAACTCTGTTCGGCTCGTTTGCATCTCTCCTTCTAAGTCATGAGTACATATTTTTAATTCTCTCTCCTTCTAAGTCATGAGTACATATTTTTAATTATGTAATTTCTAAAGTGATACAAATTTTTGGCACAATTATTTTCTACGAGTTGAGTAACAGATTTGGGAATGTGCATAAAGACCAAGACACTAAGGTTTTGTGCTCAGTGATAAAAGAACAACCCATTCTCACCGTCGGTGTAGAAATTTTCATGCACAGCTGAACTTATATGACATAAGCACATATGCATGTATGAAACCCACATTTTATACGCGATGACATCCAAATATGTTTATGCATGAAAATCCATACTCTGTGGCATAAAAATTAATCTTGACAAACCTTTTTGTTCTTGCTAGCCTAAAATAATGTCTAGCCAAGGCAGTTGAGTAAAATCCATTTTACTTTAATCCTCACTCACTTTTGACCTGCATTTGGGGCTATTTTTAAGTTTGACCAGTCTGTTAGTAATGTATAGCGTTTGCACTAATAATAGTGGGAGAAATTATTGTTACCGCATGAAAGTAAAGCCATTAATAATATATATAATCGTTAAATACCAATAATTGCTACAGAGATCTCAACCTGCTCTAAGAATTAATTGTACATTCTTTTGCAGTGAGTTGATTTATTATTGAACAACTAGGTTCAGTATCACATAAAATTACATATACATACATACATACATACATACATACATATATATGTATATATATAATCTATAAAAGTGAAACACTTTTGTTTTTAATTTAATAAAAATGGTTAATATAAAAGAAACTAAGTAAAATGGGCAGTGAATAATATTATTGCTGCAATTCTCAAATTTCTTTTTAGTGGATTTAATCAACTGTGATACGGAAGATGGGACTCAAATAGAAAACAAATTTGTGCCGCTCTCATCAATCTTATTTATTGGATTATTTTAAAATTTGATTCAGCGATTGAGATATTAAATATTATTTTGAAGCATAATCGCCAAATCGTTTTTAAGTTTGATTTCATGGTAAAAAGATGAATGCGAGGAGCTCAAATTTGTAGCATATTTCAGGCATCGGTCCCAATAATACATGTCACCTAATATCTAAATTTCATTTAATTTCTATTATGCATGGCTTTATTGTGACCTGAGGCCACGGTTTTATATCTTGAAATAATTTTTTATGAAATAGGGATAAGATTGTTTTAATCAAACCTTCACCGATCTTGAAATGCAGAAATGTTATATATATATATATATATATATATATATATATTCCATTATGTTGGAAAGAATCCAGCCTTGACACCTCAGCTCTTGCTTAATACCTAATTAAGGTAATTTTTATTGGATGTTTTACTAATTTTAGGTTCTTCTCTATTTAAAATTCTGGCATCTTATAGAGTTGGTCAATTAACTGCTTTATTCTTATTGATTGAACTATTTTAATAATGTATTACTGTATGATAAAGTGAGGTTCAATCTCCAAGACAATGGTTGCATACATTTGCAGCAACCCAGAGAGCGACAATGATTTATATCTTCACATACAAGTTTAAATAATCTACTGTATGGTAATAAATCGAGACGTTCGGTGGATAAATTCGGGCTCGGCTTGTTACATATTTGACTCCAATTTGTTCATCTAATAAATAAGGAGAGTAATATTTGTTGAGTTATGAATAATTACCGACTTTGCTCATTATATATATATATATATATTCGGAGGAGTAAGTTTATTTTAAAAACACTAAATTCAGACTGAATTTTTTGCATGAAAAAAATAATTATGTAACTTGAATGGTTATTTGTTTAGTACTAACTTTATCCTTTAATATAGTATTATTATGTTGAGAAAAATTATATAACAATAACTATTTTATATATCCGCTAAGATATAACTACTAATTTGTGATTATAGGTTATCAATTTACTTTTTAAAATGTTTGATATATCAATAACAAGCGATGTCTATAGATATAAGAGAATCAAGTTATTTATGAGCATGCTCATACTCAGTTCGGACTCGTTCGACCCAACTTTGAAAAGCAAGATGAGATTCGTTAAATTAACAAATCGAGACTGAGCAAATTCTATGATGAACGAAATGCACTTGGGGAAGTCGAGATTTAGCTCGGATTGGCTCATTCAACTCTAATGAAAGAACTACTAAGTAGTGTTTCTATTGAAAAATAATATTTCTCAATAGATTTCTTTTGTACATGAGCGGTTTTGGATTATAAATTTTGCACATAAATGTGGATATGAACCAAATCATCTACATTTGTGTCGTTGATCCAAGCAACGCTGGTGTAAAAACATTTTAAACCGTTGATCGAGGAAAAATTAAAATTTTATATAAATTTATGTTTGTACTTGTAAATAATAAAAATTTATGTTTGTACAATTTAATTTGCTCAAACTATAATTGATGGTTGATTCAAGGATTCTGAGGAATTAATTGTGCACATGATCATTGATTCATAAAGGCAACAAAAATCACTTGTTGAGGTCAAATTCAAGTAGCTTGTGGACTCATTATCAATCAAATTAAGAAAAGAGAGGAAGAAAACAGCTTATGCACTCCTTATTCCTAGTTTAGCAATCTTTTTTTTTTTTTTTTTTTTTATAAAATCAGCTTTTCAAAAATACTTTTGGAAATTGATGATTGTAGAAATGGTTGTAATGCTGATGTTCGGTAAATAAATTTTAAGTCACTTTGATAAATAGCTTGGGTTTGGTAAAGTGACTTTCTTATTGCAAAAAGACCCAAGTAAAATATGGATTGAAAATGTAACAAAAATGTTAATATTATTCTTATTAAATGATTAAACAAAAAAAGAAAAAAAGAAAAAAAAGAAAGAAAGAAAATTTTGACCTATTTCGGACAAATGAAAGTAGAAAAACCCACTTTTAATCACCAAAGCCCAAAACAATTACATAAGAAACAATGACAGAGGAACCCAATTAAACAGATTTGGAAAAAAAAATTTGGATTAATCAATTTGATAAACAGAACGAGTGAAACCCCAAAAAAGAAGAAATTTCGACTTTAATTTCCAGCAAAAGACGAAAAACCAATTCACTGAAACAAAACCCAGATTAAAGATACAATGTAAGTTACAAAAAAAATCACAATTTGATAGACCAAATGATGAACAAAACAATTGACACCCTAGCAGGAAATTTTGATTTAATTTCAGACAAAAGACGAAACCTAATTCACAAAAACCAAAAAGAACAAAGATTCAATGTACACTACAAAACACCCACAATCGGATGAATCAAATTCAGGAATCAAACATGTGAAATCCAAAAAAGAAGGAAAATTTGACCTAATTTCAAACAAAGGATTAGAACCCAATCCACAAAAACAAAATCTCGGATTAAATATTCAAAGTAATTACTAAAAACCCACAATTTGGTAGACCAAATTGACGAACAAAACAAGTCAAACCCCTGAAATGAGGAAATTTGACATGATTTCAGACAAAAGCCAAAACCCAATTCACAAAAACAGAAACCCAGATCAAAGATTCAACTTTTTAGTTTCTAAAATCAAGGGAACATATCATTCCCAATCTATTTGGGTGGGACTCAAACTAGAATGAGTGCTGTTGAGTGGATGGGTGAGGTTAGATGAGATAGAGAGATTGATTTGAAAGAAGGTTCCATAGTCCACTAACTGTGGCGGCTAATCGCATAAATGGTTCCCATAGTTTCAAGAAAACGTCTTCTTGGTCATGATGGTAGTTTTAAATGAAACACTAACGGTTGGTTCGGTTGCAGTTAAAAACTGATTTAAATTTATAAACTGCAACTAAATAAGCCCTCGAAGCATCGACACCATACTTTCTAAAGTGAATTTTCCTTAAAAAAAACAACAAAAGAAAAAAAAAGCAAATTCTTAGCCTGAAATTGCCAAAACAATCTTTAGAGCACCCGAATAAGCATTTCACATTTCACGTTGAGTAATGTTATCCATGCAAAATAGTTATTCCAAAAATTTGTACAAATTAATTTTATATGATTTATAATTAGCCGCATCGCTAAACACTTTCTTCCTGATAAAATGATCTTCTTATAAAATAGGGCGATGTGGTTAATTATTAACTACACAAAGTTAGTTTGTATAAGTTTTCAGTACAACTAATTTATATGTATATCAGTATTTTTGCTCATTTTATTTCTAAATCTTATTTTTTTAAAACTCATTTCTCGTATGAAATAAAAATAAATCACATCAAACTTTCTAAAAAATTATTTCTATATATCAAAAATATTAATGTACAAAAATGATAAATTCTGAAAAAAAATATTATTTTATTTTAAAAGCAAAAATTATTTTTTTAATCAAAAAATTGTAAATAGTAAAAATTATTGTAATATTTCTAGAAACTTTATGGAATCGAAAAGACTAGCAAGGGAGACTTCCCACTTTCTCATTTGAAGAATTACAGGGCAGATAAATCCTCTTTAAAAAGATTTATGTGAATGCTCTTATATTTCCATAAAATTTTATAAAAAATGAAACAATGACTTTTTTTTATTCCCAATGAGAAAGTCATTATTCACACTTTCTCCATTTCTAAATAATCAGTCAAAATTTCAAAAATCACGCTTAACATATCTCAAGAATATATATATATATTTTTCATTTTATGTTTATATATTATTAAATTAATCGCATATGAAGTTTAGTTACAAAAACGGAATATGGTCAATATTTATTCTGTAATAAGATTTAAAAATTTTAATGAAAAAGTGTGATTTGAATGCTCTAAAAATTTTTA
The DNA here is from genome assembly GCA_001753735.1 of Embelia ribes. Lineage (NCBI taxonomy): Eukaryota > Viridiplantae > Streptophyta > Magnoliopsida > Ericales > Primulaceae > Embelia > Embelia ribes. The sequence goes on from MKEJ01034055.1 coordinate 23,939, forward strand.
ATTTTTGAATACATGTTCATATTTTGTCTTTGGAAGGAAAAGGCCATCCTAAATAATAATAAAATAAAATATGAGATTAATTTGTAGGTACTTAGGAATAATTAGTTGTTTACGATAAAATTCATGTTGCCATGGTATCTTGACATGAGTGTTAAGGTTTTAATAAAAGTTCTATGAGGACCAAATCCAGCATCTGTCTAAAATGTAGGCCTATTAGGGTCCATTTGGAAATATATGGACCAAACAGAACTTTTATTGAAAATATTCGGACCATTCATGTATTTCAATCAACTCTGACGGTCACGATTCGGTTTCGCTTAGATCGGACGGCTGAGGCTGACCCCAATTTGTGGGGGCTTCGACGGTTATTCGTAGGTGAGGAAAGCTAGATTCAACTAGCAAGATTCCTTTGCCGACCAAAATGATTCTCAATTAATAATTATATAAAATAAAAATAATGAAATCTTTTTGTTGCGTTTTATAAATATATAGAAATATATTAAAAATATATGTTTTTAAGCAATAATTACAAGTATTGTAAATGTGCTTGATAAAATTGAAAAAAGTATAATTTTTTGTATTGGGAGTAGTGAAAAGTAGCTGGTAGCTATGTAAAATAGGAGAAAAGTTTACTTGTATGAAAAAAAAATAACAAAAGTTGTACTTTTAAAAAAAAATACATACTTTTGATATTGTAAGTATATTAAAAAATATACTTTTGGTGCTATATAAATAAACACCAATTTTTGCTAAAAGCAAAGTGTCACCAAACAAGCCCAATACAAAAGAAATTTGATTTTGATCAAAATATTTATATTTATATTTTTTATTT
>MKEJ01034085.1:0-15466 GCA_001753735.1 Embelia ribes
TGAGCTCAAATCTCATAAAAAATCACATGGATAATCATATATTTTCCAAGAAATATCCCTCTCCAAACAAAATAATATCATCGGCCAGTCATTATCCTCGCAAGTATCCATTATGGATTCGGAGGCTTGAATTGGTGCTACTCTTACATAAGAAAAATATACGTCCAGAATTTTGCTACACGTAAAAAAAATTTATAGCCAAAAAAATCGATCATCTATTTGTTAATGCGGGGATTTCATCACTGCAGGACTCTACTTTCATCCGATATGGTCTCCCCTAATAACGGTCCAATTATTAGGCTCTGGTGTGACTATGTACAATCATCGGAGTAGATTATATTGAATCAATGTCAATTAGGTGGTGAAACAAATCTTCAAGAATGAAGAAATTTTCTTTTCTGTTATATTTTCACCAGGATTTTAACAAGTTTGAAACTAAAGCAATTCTATGTTCCTATCATGTCTTCTTTCTATAGGCTAGGCGTGCTTGGCAATTTTTGAAGGACGGTAATTAATTTTTCAGTTAAGAGTACGTACCATCTGCCAGTTAAATTAAACGAGGTTTCAGAGGCAAAAACGTCTTCTTCGAATGGAAAGAATGATGTGAATCTATAGAAAGGTATTTTGCATGCTAATATCCCAAGCAAAATTAGGAACTTCTCGTGGAAAGCATCAAACGACATCCTCCCTACGATGGTCAATTTGGTTAGGAAAAATGTGGATGTGAGTCGTTATTGCCCTTTCTGTGAGGACTTTGTTGAGACCACGATGCATTGTTTGCGAAATTTGCCTATTTGATAAACAAGTTTGGGAAATTGGGCTAAGGGAGGTGGGTAAATATAAGAGGGATATAGTTGATTTTCGAAGTTGAGTTGATTTGTTAAGAATGGAACTAAGCAAGGATTTGGGCCTTGTTTTGCATATAATTGCTCAGCATATTTGGTGTAAAAGAAATAAATGGAAGTTTAAAAGGAAACGCGCTGATCCGATCCGTATAGCTTCATATGCGAGCGAATTGTTAAGGGAATTCAAAGAACTCCAAGAGCAGGTTCAAAGCGAGAACAAGACTGATAAACGTTGCCATTCGAATGGGCAAGTAGAGGGGTTCTATAAAGTAAAATTTGATGCTACATGGAGTGAGATAAATAATATGGGAAGCATGATAATGGTTGTTCGAAATTCTAACGGACAAGTCATCGCATCAGCTACTGTTGTCTAGGGAAAACCCGAAATGCTCTAATGGCAAAAGCATCAGCATTTAGAATGTCGATTTCGCTGTGTAAAGAGATGGGATTTAATGATGTCATTTTTGAAAGTAGCTGACTGCTCCTAAAATGTGCAGATAATAATACCCAGCAAGTGCACTAGGAAACAACGTAGTTTTACCGGTAAAACATCAGGCTTATAGATCTCAGGGACTCCTACTGATTTAGGGATGTCCTAATAAATTTGTAACACACAATTTATTTAAAAAAAATTAATTGGTTTATTTATATTACTTCATGCTCCTAATTTTTCTTAGCTGTTTGTTGAGTTGAGTTGAGAAAATTAAACTGACAGTAAAACAAAAAAAAAAACAAAATAACAGTATTAATTAAGATCTTGCCTAAACGGGGAATATAATGAATTAACCTTCTCTTCCTAACTATCCTAATTAATGAGCTCTAAAATATTATTAATCTAAAAAATCAATAATATGTATAATTTAGTTTACTTCAACCTAGTGTTCCATCGGCTGAGTATCAGATACTATAACTATGCCTAGGCAATTTCTAAGGTATTCAAACAGGTTAAAAATTTTAGATTTTAGACTAATTCAAATTTTAAATTAAGTTTATTAAAAACATACTCATCAATTAAGAGTTAGGAAGATTTCGTTAATTCATTTGCATCCCCTAGGCAAGAAAGTAAACTAACCTAGCCTAATTACAATAAATATAATAAAATATGAATAACAACTTACAAAAGAAATATAAATATGTAAAGAAGATGATCAATAATAATTGATAAGAAAATAATTAAAAAAAACTTACAAAATTATATTGAAAAAAATAAAGGAGAAGGGGAGCCTTGAGAGGTCTCTTTAAAACCTTCAAAGTTAGATAAGAAAAAGAATGAATGACTAGATAGCAAATTAGGGTTTGAATAATCATTTTATGTCTCTACACTAATTAAGATTACAAAAATATTCTTAATAAAATATTTCCTAATCAGATTCGAAATAAAAATAATGATATAAATAAAGTATTGCACTTTTATCTCTCGCAGTTGACTAGTCAAAAATAATGCACCACTTCACCATAAAATTCATAACTTGCTGTAAAAAACTCAGAATTAAGATTTATTTAAACCGTTGAAAAGATAATTCAATAAGCTTTGCAACCATATCAAATATGATACAAAAATCTGTTCCAAAACTTTCTAGAAATTCAGCAAATTTCATATTTTTGGTTCACAAAAAACACTTTCAATGAACAGGTGACCAAATCGCTGGCTTAATATTTTGTAAAACTCGTTTCTTGACATTTCAAAGCTCAAACCAACGTCCAAACATAATGTTTGATATCATATTTCACGAAAATTTGCTTCTTGGTTTTAAATCATCATATTTAGCATCATAAACCTGTAATTAAAATAAAAATACGTAATAACAAAATATAACAAGTTCTATATGTTAAATCGCAATATAAATGTCTTAAAAGTTCAATTATATGCACTTAATTTATACACTTTCACAGCCCAATCATTTTACTTACTCTACTTTTTAAAAAATTTACACTTGTAAATATTTTCTCAAATAAATATTTTTACATTTTTAATTTGTGATTGATTGTCTCGCAACAATTTAAACTTGTTTTCGATGAAAATGAAGCTTTCTTGGAGTTTCCACTATGCATCGATTCCTAAGTACTTGGTATCTATTTATGATGCATTGATACTTTGTATATACAAGCAAATGTACACATACTTAGCATGTAGTTCATAAATTTATTATTTAGCAAAATTTTTATACTAATGTAAGAGCAAAAATTAAGAAATTATTTCAAATAATTTTTAATAAAAATAGAAATGTTATAATTATCAATTATCAAAATTTTAAGCATACATCAAATAGAAATTTTGAAATACCTCGGTGGACTTGCGACACTAATTTGTACTCTTGAGAATTAATACGATATTTAAATATTTTGTTAAGTTGGGTAGATATGTAAGCAATTATAAATTATAATTCCTTCAATTTTGATATTTTTATTTTAAATTACTTAATTTTTATTTTTGTGATAATTATCAATGTAAATATTTAAATACAATATTATATTTTAACAAAAAATATGCAAGTTAAAATTAGTTAATTTATAATTTTGGGTATAATGACTTTTGTTAAAAAAAATAAAATGAATGGCAAACTTGAAAGAAAAAGCGTACGAAAGACTTTAGAAAGTTAATATTTTTTTATAGAGTTGTTAGATATGACCACATGATATATTCCACAAACTCACCATTATCGTATTAAATTACCAAAAAAATAAAAACCTACCATTGTCGTATAATTAATAACTCCTCCTAAATACAAAACAAAAACTGAAGCCCAAAGCCTAGCCTCTTCAAGGCCATCACATTCCCAATTCTGACAAAAAGACTCACATCTAAAATGATTTATCACCAAAACTTATAGTAGTAACAAATAACAAAAAGGTCAGAATAATGATAAATAACATGAGAAAATGTAGCATTATTATATATAGAAACATTTACCTTAAGTTTAGAAAAGAGTATGTATTTTTTTTTGGGCTTGCGATCACAAATATTATTGAAAGAATAAAGCTAATCATAAAAATGATTGACGTGTGTATACGTGAATCTATCATCATTATATAGCATTAAATTTTAGAGTGTATAATTTTAAGAGTGAAGATTTTATACATACATATATGTAAAGAATTCTTACGCTATCGGTCAATTTTAACTTCCACGCATAAATCTTATTAACTTCTCCAGACTGTAATTATCTTTGGGAATTGATATTTGATTCGAATTTAATATATTTCAAGTAAAGAAAGGAGGATGGTAACAACTATTGCAGTTGAACGAACCACACAGTTATTATCGATAGAATCGGAAGCGTAGAGTATCTTTATTATCAGTATTCAGATTGTTTCGGCAAGTGACTGATGATATCTGAATCTATATAAGAATTTACCATAAAGCACAAAATTTAATAACATAAATATGAAGGATTAGTAATTAATTTTGTTACCTGGAGAAAAGAGTACCGCAATCACACCTGTACTCCCTGGTTCCGCAAGTCTTCGAGTGAGCCTTCCAATCGGATAGAACGGCGTAAATCTTAGAGCATTTCTCGCATTTCCATTTCTTCTCCCCGTGTTTTCGACAAAAGTGCTTTTTTATACCCGTGAGGTCGCCAAGAGCCCTAGAAGGGTGGTGGTGTACACAGGTCGGCTCGGGGCAAACATAGGCTCTCTTTCGGATGACACTCGAGTTCCTTTGCTTCAATTTCCAAGGGAGGTTGTGGCCTCTCCTGTGGAGCTGCAGGTTTTGTTCTCTTTGGAAACCCTTTTGGCAAATCTCACACACAAATCGGTTCGTTGCTAAGAGGGTTCTTGGAGATAAAGCGATCACTTCCGCATCTGGGTCTAAAAAAAATAAAAATAAAAATAAATAAATGAAGAATTAAAGATTCATTATGGATAAAATTTTTTTATTTTAGGATGTTTTTGTTAGCACTGTTTTTTAAAATCTTAGACCTTTGATTTGTTATTCATAATGAAACGGAAAGTTCTACAAGAAACTCGATTGTTGGGTTTGTTTTACAAAGAGTCTTAATAACTTTTGTATAAAAACATTTTTTTGGTATGAAAACGAAAATGTTTTAGTATGGTAACAAATATTTGCTTCGCCTAAGTAGGGTGCAAAATTAAATAATAAAAAAATACGGGTTTGGATCAAATTTTATGGAAAAATTGTTGAATCAAAATTTTTGACGGGTTGCTTTTGGCAAATGTCGTGCACATACCGGTTTGTTGAGATTATAATTTGTTCCGTAAGCAAATTGGTAATAATTCTAAACCATAATCAGAGATCGATCTGGAATGGATCGGTGAAATTCTACAAGATATGCACGTGTTGGGTTGGTATGGTGAACAAATATTACTTCCATTAATTAGGTTAAAAATTTGTTAATTAAAAAAATTAAAGAAAAGATTAGTGTTTAAAACAAAAAAACCAGTTCAACCAAACACGCCATCTTGTTTGAAAATTATTATATGGAATCAATTTTCTCGTGCTTGGTTTTCGTATCATTTTCACGTGATCAATCTGATTTTGAACAAAAATAAAATAAAACAACTACCATTATCTTTGAAAATTATTACCCAAACCACTTTTTGTATTAGTTTTGGAATCAGTTTCCCAAATCATACTAAATCCAATCTATTTATAGGATTAAAAAAAAAAAGAAAAGAAAAAGAACACAAAATTTAAACAAGTACCTGGGTTTCCTGGGAGATTTCTCTTCTTTTTTATTTTTGAAGGTTCTTGAGGAGAGTTGTTGATGGTACCACATGGTATCATAGCATTTGTAGAAACATCATAATCATAATTATTTTTATTTATTATTATATCTTTCTCACACAAGTTCACCACTACCGATGGAAACATTTTTGAAGCCCTCACTTAGAACAACACTCCAAACCAAGAAAAACAAAAACACCATCCAAAACCAAACAAAAAACGAAAACAATTTAAAACGTACGCTCCCTACTGGTTTTTGTTTGTTCTCTTTATCTCTATCTCACTGCAAACAACCACCCTCACTTTAGACTTATATAGAGGAGATATATACCAAATGGGATTGGTCCGAGTAGAAGGAGTTTAGACCTCTTAAATTAAAGTCCCAAGTTCGCATTTCAATAGATGCAGCAATTTTCTTCAAAGAGATTCCCGTTATAGTGTCCGATCGTATCTTGAAGAATTAGTGCTGGATCGCAAAAAAGCTGAGGATACCTTGAGAAAAAAAAATTATTGGATATATATAGTTAGAAAAGGAAAAAAAAAACCCATAATAAATAACATGACCAGTGATTCTAAAAATGTGTACATGTGGCAGTGATACCTAGTTACACATGGGCTTCTTTAGTGAGCAAAATCTCGTGACCAACTCTTAAACAAAGCTCAAATCTCTCTCTATTAATTGCTCCCTCCTTTTGTAGTTATATAGCAATGTACACTTGTTTCCGTTACGACTTTTAAATATGTTTGCAAATGATTCAAGTTGTTTATGAATCAGTTTGGACAGGATTCGTTAAATATTTGGTTCGGACTTATTTATTTAAAAAATAAATCAAGCTTGAACAATAAAATATGACTCCTAAAATAAACGAGCCGAGTTTTAACAATTCCTGACGCAGCTTGTTAAGGGATCGGGTTCATTTAATTCATGTATTAGTAAATATGTATTTCAAATTAGAAGTGTTAATTTATATTTATAAATACATATAATTCAGATTGAATATAAAAAACTAGAAAAAACTTATCTTATTTTCCAAGTGATGCATTTTTTAATAATTTTACCCCATTATAATTATAATGTTAAATTAGAAAATTATAAAAATTATAATTATTTGGTATATTTATTAGTACGTGGTTATTAATTGATGATTGCATGAGAGATTCAGAAGAAGCAAAATGCCTATGAACAAGCTTTGGCTAATTTCGGGCTCGTACGAGCCGAGCCTAAACAAAACATTATGACCCGTTAAGTATTACAAACTGAGCCTGAGCAGACCCTCTAGACAAATGAGCCAAGTCAAAACAGGTAAGGACTCGATTCATTTACAATCCTACTTTTAAGTTTAAATTTTTAATCTTTTAATTTTTGGCTTAAAAAGTTGTGTAACATTTGGTTATAGATTTTGAAGCTAAAATTATTTATTATTTTGACCAAAACACACACACACATGAAATTTTAAGTTGCACATTTATTTTTTTTTCCTTAGGGTTAACAAATCTATTTAATTTTTGCTTATAAATTATAACCAAACAAATCCTTTGTATGTATGTATCGCAGGTGATGGTTGCTTCGGCAGACTTATAACCAGAGAAGAATAAAAGAGAGATGAAATTAGGGGAAATTTCCTTTCCCTTGTACAAAAAAACAAAAGAAATTATGGGAAATTGGGATCTGCCTAGCAATGGTGTGCGGCAGTCATACTTAGCATATTTGGACTGTTGATTTTTGAATAAGTTATTGAAATTAAATGTATGAATTTTGTATAAATTTTAAAATTTTAAAAATAAATTAAATCTTAAATTTTATTTTAAAATAAGGATCCTTACACGATGGAGAGACCCTGGATCCAAATTAGGGTAGTAATGAATGCAAAGAAATGGAGAAGGTATTACTACCCAAAAAAAGGCAAGAATAATTGTAGAGAGGGAGGGAGAGACGTGAGGGCAGGACAAGATTCCAAGCGGACCCAATTAAAATAAAGTAGTCTCCCTTGTTATTATCATATTCCCTATCTTTTTATTATTAAAAAATATCATCAATTAAAAGAACAAAAAACAAAAATTTCTTGTTAAATATCATTCCAATTCTTTTATATACAAATTCATACAATTTTTGTTATATTGGAACTATTACTATTAGCATAGGATACTTTGCCCTTTTCATATACATATAAATAACTTATAAATGCTCTATTTGGGATATAAAGAGAATCTTTACTTTAGAGATTGAACATTGTAATGCACATCAACATTCATTTGGCATAATATTGTTAGCAGAGATGCATGTGCTACGATGAATGTGTGGAAATACTAGTAATTAAATATTGAATTATGAATGAAGAAATCCAAACAAAGTTAAGAGTGACTCCAATTGGGAATAAGATGAGAGAGAGCCGTTTAACATGATTTGGACATATAAGAAGAAAATTTATCAATACAACACATAAAAAATTGTGAGAGTCTCAATTTAGAAACAATGACGAGATGCATTTGTTAATATGCGTATTATAATGTTTTGAACATTTATTTAGTAAACATGATTTTTGCATAATATTGTTAGCAGAGATGCATATGTAAAGATGGATGTGCGGAAAAACTACTAATTAAATATAGAATTATGAATGAAGAAATTCGAACAAAGTTAAGAGTGACTCTAATTGGGGATAAGATGAGATTGAGTCGTTTAACGTGATTTGGATATATAAGAAGAAAATCTATCAATGCAACACATAAAAAAACATGAGTCTTAATTTAGAAACAATGATGAGAGGTAAAGTTAGACCTTTAACCACATGGATGAAAATAATAGAGAATAATATGTGTATGATAGAAATAGTTGAATAAGTTATCTTGGATATAAATGAATGTCGTTTATAAATTTGTGTTAACGACAAAACGTGACTTCTTATTATGGTTCCATTTAGCTGATTCAAACTTATTAAAATTTTAATATTCAGATGATGATGATAATGATAATGATGATGGTGGTTTTTGCATAATATTGTCCAGAAATTTTATGTACAAATTTTCGTATATATTGCAACAATTATTGTAAATTAACATTTGGAGTGAAAATTTGAACACAAATTGAGATTAAATAGCATTAAATATCTGTTGCATGAAATCATTCTTGTTATATTAATTCTGACAAGCACTTTCTGTCTTTTCCTTTATACCTGTCATAAAACACCCAAATCCCTATATCGGGTTTGATAAGCAGAAAAAAAGTTACACTTGGGAGAGAGAGAATTTTCTATTATTATTATTATTATTATTATTATTATTATTATTTTATAAAAAAGAACTGTAAGGTGACGAGAAGGTGGGGAAGATAATAATAAAAGCCTAAAAGTTGTAGATGAGGTTCGACTTTGGCCCTCCTACTTTTTGTCCCACTCTATATGTAACTACTATGATTGTTATGTTGATTGACTTTTATCTCCTGTAACATTTCACTTAATTAAAAATGTAAATGTATCATGTCACTTTTGTACTCGAAAAGGGCGAGAAACTGAAATTCATGGACACTCTTACCAAAGAAAATATGGAACTAATGAAAAATAATCATGCACTTCTAAATAGAAAAGATTTGTTTGGATTATAATAATAAATTTTTGCACCCAAAAGAGTATATTAAAATTCAAAAGATGATCTACTATTTATGTAGCAAGTTCCACAGTGGCTTGAATATATTTTGAAAACGGTATACGACTTTTCCAGACGTGTTGTATGCTTGTTGAATACACAACTTTAGGCTAGGGGTGTTTCTGATTTATTTTTCATTAGTTCTATATTTTCCTTCTGTTCCCAAAAATTAATTAGCTTGAATATATTTTGAAATCATATGGACTTATTTTACATCTGATTTGGTCAAATTAATTTAATCCTTTCCATAAACCAGTCCAAATATTTATTAGTGTCGCGAAAATCAAAGACATATCCTCTATGAGAATGTAGTATCTAAAAGAGTATATGCAATTCTATTTTGACATGTAACATGCGGTTTGTTGAGAACTCAATTTTTAATTTTCAGTTTTTAAAAGCTAAAAGCTTTTTTGAATTCAGTTTTTCTTTATTTCACATAAAACTAAATAAAAGGAATTCTCAGACTTAGCCCTGAGAGATATAGCTCTGAAATTTTGATTTTTTGATTTTTAAAACCTAAAAATCAATTTTGTTTTTAACAAAAAACTTAGAAATATTTATAAGGTTAACATATAGTGAACATCTGCTCCAGTCATACGGTTGGAACCTAGAGTTCCAATTACATCAAAACTTATTAGTTTTAAAAAAAATCCAACTAAAAACTGTACGTTTTTTCAATGAAAAGTGTAAGGATTGGAAGACGGAAAATGTAATCAAACTTTGTTTGGAAGAATTGTACTCATAATTTTATGTAAGGGATTAACTAATACATGTATAAAATTATAATTTTTTGAATTAACAAAAGCATTCTATTAAATTTTAAGGAGCACAAGGTCATACATCAAAATGCCAGGAACTCTAACTACTATTTGTTTTCTGGACTTATCATTAGATATTAGATTCGAAATAGTGGAAGGTACATAATCACTCCAAAAGTGTCAAAATAATAATCTGCTCCATTTGCTAATACATCCACTACTTGGTTAGCTTCATGATATATATGATTTGTTGCCCCAAGGTTTATTAAACTATATTTTAAAATAATTTTGATGATAACAAAAATAAATAAAATAAAGGATAAACTAAGTTAAGTCTTCATAGTAGATTAATATTTAAATTGAGTTTATGAAAAAAAATAGGTGATGATAATACAAAGTGAAGTTATACGAAGACAAATTGAAAAATGAAATGAGAATCGAAGATTCAAAATTCAAAATTCAAAAATTGAAGACAAAAGGTTCAAGAAAGTTCGATAATCAAAACACGCATTTGAGAACGAAAGGTTAACCAAACAGAGTTCAAAAAATGCTTGGAATAGTTATCATCGGCTCGGAAATAATTTAAAACTAGCCAATAGAAGAATGAGCTCATAATTGCATCAAAAAATTGGATAAGGCACTGAATCGGCTAAGACCTCCCTGCAGTATTGCTGGTGTAGCAACTAGAACCGGCGGCCAGCGGGTTGTACACAAAAAGCCGATTCAGGTCTGGTTGAGAAGCTCCCAGAATCGGCTAGAAGACCCCCTAGGCTTGACCAATCAGATATGGCTCAGATAGATATGTGCAGAGATTTGAAATTCAGTATAGAGATGGAAATAAATTAAACCATTACTGTTATAAATAGTATAATAATACAAGGAAATTGGAAGATTCCAATTTTCGTTCTAATTAAGAGGTTGAAATGGATATTGGAATGGACACAATATGCTCTACTATGTGGCATAACAAACTGAAATGGACAAATTCCGTTCTAATTTGGAATGGACTTGCGTTCCAAAATTCGTTCCAAAGTAATAATATTATAATCGAAAATTTGGAACGATCATCGTTCCAATTTAAAACGGATATCACTCCATTCTAATTTGGAACGGACTGTTCTCCATTTCCAAATGGAATGGATATTCAGTTCCAAAGTCCATTCCAAATAAAATAATAATAATTAAAAATATAAAAAGGTTGCTTAAAAAATCTTCCTTTTTATTTTTTTAATTATTATTATTTACAATATTAATATAAATTAAAGTTTAAAAGCATTACAACTAATAATTAAGAGTTCATAATAATTTATAAATTAGTTCAATAATAATAAAAAAAAATCTATTCACCATTGTCCGGGTTATTTGGGAGGTCTCGAGCAGGATCATAGGTGGGGCAAGGAACGGGTTTATATGGACTGTGAGTTTGACTTGGATATGCTGAGCCAAAAAGGGCATCAACAAAGCCAAAACGTCAGTACGCGGTGGCGGTTGCTATGGCAGCAAAATAACGTAATAATACCTACCTCTTTGCTTTATAGCATTCATCATCTGCCGTATCTGCGCCATCTTTTCATTCTGCTTATGGATCTGCACAATCAACTTTTATTGTTTCCTCGCCTTCTGATTATCTCGCCTTTGAATAGCTTCGAAATTGGTGCTCATTCGGTGGATCGTTTCCCTCATTTCTTCCGTCTCCCAAGTAGAGGAAGATTAGGAGGACCGTTTAGGCCATGTCTACAAGTTGGAGGTGGTTTCTCTACTAAACCACGAGGAAGCTTTCGAACCAATGCCAAAAAATCTCCTATGCTTGGGATCGCCAACAACCTCGTAATGAGTTGCTTTTGGGTCGACCATCTGAGCCTCCTGCGAGCTCAGCTCCGTCTGTGAGTCCTTTGTCTCGATCTCTAAGTACTTATACTGCACCATGAAATTAATTTTAGAAAAATTTAAAATATGATTAAATTCAAATCATTATTTAATTAACAAGTTACGACTACATAAATTTTATATTACTTACGTGTACTTGTGTCACTCTATGACTTTGATAGGACATAACATCTTGATCTTTGGTGTGTGTATGCTTGAAAACAACATAAGTATCATTGGGCTTCTCCATTTAACCTTGAAAAATTATTGATTGGGCCTAATTATCATATAATTAAGATACAAAATCAGTGCATTTATAGGGTTTAATGTGTAATAGATGCATAAATTGTGGTGAATTGCGATATTACGAGAAATTTATGTCAAACACACCCAAACCAGCCCACTCGTTAAACTTATATTTAACTATTGCCAAGCCACTTTTTTTTTTCCCAAAATCAAAACTCTTAAAACGAGTAGTTGACTCGGCGATACTACTAAATATAATATTAATAACAGTAACAATCCTCCCATATGTTCTTCTCTACTAATGCACATATACAGGTAAACATTAACCAAACCAAATAGATGCCCGATTAATATATATATGAGACAAAATTTGGTCAGCATCTCTCCAGAAATACGAACATATCTAGTCTAGTACATACGCTCCAAATACAATATAAAAGTATTTACAATCTGCTGCACTAACTAATACATCCACCATGAAACACAAAATAATACATCATATGTAATATGTCCATCAACACGATATATATAGATATGTTGCAAAATATATATCTACCAAATAGTGCACGGGTCTCGAGCTCTGTGTATGCTTACAAAACGACACCATACATATACAACACTATCGTATACCACATAAAATGTACCAGACAATAGCCTCTACTGCTCAAAAAGGTATCCATCGATCTAACTCTAAACATGGGATATTGGACGGTAGCCGCCGGAAAAATAAGAATATAAGTCTGCCATGCATAAATAGAAATAGCCTATTGTTTAATTAAATACTCTAAATAAAGCCAAGTTACTCAGTGATAAAACATATGATATAGTCTATTCGCTCAATAGTACTACACATCCACACTCAATCTTCCCTAAGTTTGGAGGTACCATAGTCTCACATAAATCCAAATCTCCACGGAACCGGTGGGCACGGTCTGGAGGGAATCATCTATCCTAGGAGAATCTCAACTGAGGTATCTCAAACCACAACCACTCTCATTTCGAAGTCTCTCTTGCCTGGGATTCGAGGTACCACCACAATCACCCCAACCTGTGAAAAATAACACAACATATACACAGTCCATGTATTACGTGGTACTAAATCCAATGTCTGATTCTACCACTACTCGTACCTCATATTAAGACATGAAAGTCACACACGTGTACATATACTCTGCCTACACTCTCCTTAATGCTAGAAAATAGATTTCTTAATATTCTGGAGAATATCGTTAGCCAAAAATATTGTTTTACATAGAAAATGATTTTCTTTTTTCCCAAAATGCTATTTTAATTTCCACAAAAAATTCTCAAATATTTTTACATTGCTAAAATTATATTTCCTTTCATAAAACACATATTTCTAGGACTGAAGATATCCCCCAAAATACATCTCATAGTTTATTTATATTTTCTCAAAAATACTATTAGGGGCCACTAATTTAAATAAAAGCATATATAATAAAAATTCAAAATTTCTCCCCAAGATTTAAGATGTCCAGCATTAAAATATTTCCAAGAAAATTGCCTGAAAATATTTTCCAAAAATATCAAAAATTACCCAAAAATGACAATAAATACATTTTAAATGCCTGCACGATAAGAAATCATATTTTCCTTCAACATAAATATTTCCAGAGTCAGAATGTTTTTGTAAAATTTCCAGCAAAGTATTTTCCTCACTAAAAATTAATTTAAATTCATCGAAAATGCCAAAAATACTCCAAAAATATACTAAAAATCTAAATAATGACATGAATGGACTCAATATTATCTTTCCCAAAGTTTACTGAATTTCCAGAATTATAAATAATTTACAAAAATTCGTAATTCCATTCTTTATTACAGAAAATATATTTTTCTTGCCAAAATAAGCCCAAAATGGTTAAAATCACTCTAAAAGTCACAAAACAAAATTTATTAAACAAAAATGTTCCAAAAATTCATATTAATCGCATAAAAGTATAAAACCCACATTGTTAATTCAAAAATATTCGGAAAAGTGGTTCCGAGTCCTCAAAATTAATGGAAAATCACTTAAAAAATCTCAATAAATCCATATAAGGCTAAATAATTAAATTTCACAACTTAAGTCAGTTAAATACATGATAATATACCTCAAAATGTCATTCATGTTACGAATACGGGCTCCCGAGTCACGTAAATACGTTTTTGGACCTCGTTTTTGACAAAACCGAGCCCCGGGCCTCTAATTCTCTCTGCTCTCACTATTTTCTTCTTATATTTCGTGAATATGGTGTGCATGTATGTAAATGTATGCAGAGAACATACATATATATGTTTTATTAGTGGAAATACAAGTTGCACAATATTATATTTGCTACACTGCTGTTACCGCCTAAAATTCCAAAATTAATTTTTTATTCCCAAAATCCAATAATTAATACTAATCGTAATAAAATAATCATATATGCATATGCTAGCATCTCTAAAATAATAATCTCGGGTTGTTATATTATGTGTTTCAGGTAAAAAGACGCAAAATGTACTGTTTTGAGGCGATATTAAGGCAATGATGATGCACAAGTGTTACGTTGAAGTATTTGACGAGTGCTTGAATAAGTGTTGAAGGTCAATGCTTGAAGAAATTATCAATAAAATTTGAAGAAATTCAAACACAAGTATTTCGTCTGGACTAGTTGCTTTTAGTTTAGATGAAAGGGGTTCTCGTTTGGACGGGATTATTTTGTTTGGACGAGTTAGGCAGGAAGAAAAGTTTCCTCTTCGGTTTTAAGCTTTAGTTTGTTTCCTTAATTATTATTAATGTAATTCTATTATAATGTAACTTAGATCCAATGGATGTGATTTAATCTCATAACAGTATGAGAGATTAAAAACCCTAGCCACCATAGGATTTCATATCACTTTTGCTTTTATTCTTCTCTTTCATTTGTTTTGGAGACTTGGGAGATTTACGGAGGTCAATTTTGGAGGTATGACAACTCCTTATTCTCGTTGTTTTTATTCTTATAGGTTGTAAGCTTACTCAGAATCTTGTTAAATCTTTTAGTAATTAATAATAGTGTTACAATTTTATTTTAGTAGTTCACTTTCTGTTTATTCGTAAGTTTTCAGTTTAATTGTTGATTTAGTTGCTAAGTTTATTTTGCGATATTGCATATCTGGATTGTTGTAGTTGTTGTTAGGATTATTGCATGAATATTAAAATTGGTTTAATTATTGAGTTGCATTTTGTTTATTTTTATTATTGCAGTATTTAGTTTAATCATGTTTTCTTTCGAAATTAGTGTAGTCATGAGTAACTAATTCCCATTTTTACCCTAAGGTGAAGAAGGTAATTAGTCTATCCTCTAATGAGTAGTAATTAAACAGGATTGTAAATCTGGACCAAGAGTGATTAATTTGTTAATTTTAAGGGTTTTTACCTATTTAGTTGGCTTAGA
>MKEJ01034087.1:0-10948 GCA_001753735.1 Embelia ribes
CTTCCAATGGAACTTGTACCCGACCTCCGTACAAGACTCCAACTAATAAATTGTACATTTAGTGCATAGTTTGTTGGGAGATGCTAGTGAAAATTACACATGAACTTACTTAGAAAATGTGTGCAAAAAAAGGTTATTTTTATAATCAATATACATGGAAGTCTTCATTACCTAAGATCATATTAAATGATTAATTGCTTACATTAGTATGACTAAATTTGTAAGTGAAGTGATCACAAATTTGCACAAAGATACGTACACACAGGGTTAGAAATATTTTTTGGGAAAAAGTACACATTGCAAGCTAATAAAGGAAAAATCAAATCATTTTTTTAATTATTGTCTCCTTGGAATAGAAATTTACCTCATTATTTATCATCATCAAATAGATGGAAGTTTGAAGCAGAACCTAGTCCAGTTGTTACGGTGCAGATTATGCCAAATTTGTACGAAAAATCTTTTAATTTGGTTGCCATTACGAGAGAAGGCACTTATTTTTAGGGGTGCAAAATATGGAATAATCAGTAGTTATTTCTTTGCAAAAATTATTATTTTCAAAAAAATGAAAATCATTAACCATTTTTCTAAAACCAATTAAATGGCACCAAATCTTTTTCTTTGCATAAAATTATTTCACTCTTCTTTTTTTTTTTTTTCTTGTGAGGCCGATATAGTCCTCTTTGGAGAAAATTCATGTCCAAAACTTGAGGATTTATCTTTAACTTTACTTTCCTGTACAATTTCTTCTATTTATATTTTTCACAAAATTGTATTTTGAAAACCTTAGATCTTTACTGTATCTGTAACATACAATAATTTTTAGTCATCTCCATGGTCTTAGCAACCACGTACCACCGTGATTCGTCATGTACACAGACATACTCAATCACAGATTTTAGAAATAATTGTTAATCCCGATAGATTGATGGTAGCTACGACCGAGTCCACAACAAAACTAAAGGCCATTGAGACTAAAATATCTTGTTGGAGTTCGTTTGGCTACAATTTTTAAGCACTTATTTTTATCTAACAAAAAAAATATAGATGCAATCGAGTTTAGACTTTCAGCCTGTTTGTGCTAAAACATCAAATGAGTTTAGATTAATAACTGAGCAGACAAACATTATTCAGCTTTTAAACAAAAAATAATAATAATAAGTTTAAGCTTATAAGGAACAAGCAAACAAACCCTAAGCCAAACATAAGCTGGTAGAAGGTTGTATCCGCCCAACTAAATCCACCTAAATTATTACTCAGGCTAGTATAATTCTATAATGATTTTATCATTTTATATCACTTGAAGAGGAAATTATCCATTCTTTTACGAGTTCGGCTGGGATTGACTTTAGAAAATATGGTTTGACAAACTATTTGTCGATCAATTTGGCATAAATTGACACCGACTCCTCGTTATTTGTTAACTTCAATAAGTTTCGTTAACATAGGGAGATGGGTTAATATTTATATGGTATTTGATTATCATAATTGATTCTTATTTATCTTCTCTTGAAATTAATATTAGTTATATTTAAAAAGCTAACTTGAATGTCTATAAGTAAAGTCATACATGCCTGTATTGGGACTTTTAAACCAACTTTTAAGATGTATATAGAGTTCCATTAATATATGGAGATGGTATAATATTTATATGACATCTGATTATCAATAATTGTTCCATATTCATGTTTTACTAAAATTGATATTAGTGGTATTTAAATCCATAATTTGAATTTATATAAATAAGGGACATGTATATACATATATATATATATATATATCTATTTTGAGAGAGCTTATTTTCAACTTGACGAATCCGTGACCCACGAATTATTATAATAAAAACATATAATAATATATATAAACTATCTTATGTTAACGAAACTCTCTGTTATTGACATAAGATAGCTTAAATAGAACAAACTTTGCTTCACAAGGAGGGCAACCCTGAATTTAATAAGGATTACTGCTTTATATATAGTGTCCTAATCATTGCTTGGAACATGTTTTCTAGTCATGTTTTTGACCATAGAGATAAAAGTTTTCCAACCATCCATCGAAGTTGAAGTTCGTTCCAAGCCATCAAAGTTGAAGTTCGTTCCAAGCCGTAATTACCAGGGTATTTATCTCTCTTTCTAGATCATCTCAAGTTCTTCACATTTTTGTCTCAATTTTTTGTCACTAGTTGATAAGGACCATTTTAAAACAGTAACTTCAATATTTTTATAAATTAAGGTCATGTACGCATCTATTGTAACTTCAGGATCACGTCTTCAAACCGTGGAAACAGTGTCCTTAGTAACAATTGTAAAGCTACACATATCAAACCCCCAACCTCCGTAATGAGTGAGTACTGAGTTATCCGCATTCATGTATAGAAATCAATCTTCATAATTTTTTAGTACAATATTGATCACTAAGGGCTTTAAAATCAGATTTTTACTGTAGCAAAATCTGCCTCCTAGAACTAGGAAGGGCACTCCCAATCCGTGCCTATAGATTACTCACTATTCTAAATATTAGATAATAACCTCAATGGAACTGTGGCACATAGATATAAAAAAATATTATTCAATCTCCTAACAAAAAAATTGACAGTGATACAACGATACCTTTTGACAAGGGGATTTCAGTTCATCCACAATACTAATTTTATATTTCTGGGTCTGGGTATGCATTGCCTATATTCTAGCTTCTATTTTAGAGTTTGAAGGATATGAATTAAACCAAAAATAGTTAGGGAATTCAACAATTTTTTAATTGCAGTTAGAAAGATTAGAGTACCTAAAGGAACAATGGGGCTCGGGTGGCATCGGTGCTATGGAAGAAGCTAATTACGGGAAGAGAGAAAACAAGCACGAAAGCAAAAAGAAGAAGACATCTAATTCAGCAGGGCAAGGCAAGGCCAGAGCCGTCGCCTTTGTAGGGGCACGGAAGGTCAAGGGCGGAACAACAATGGGGATCAAATGGATCAAGAGCCAGCGCGACAAAAAAAAGTTATCACCCAGTACAAATGATCACCAGATCTTCTAGCATTGAGGGCTTGTTTCGTTAGAGCATACAAGCTCCACTTTTATTTATTTTTTTGCTTAAAAATTGAACAGTTTTTTACTGTTCTGCTTTTAAACAGAACTTATTTGTTGTTTTGGCCTAAATGGCTAAAAATTTTAAGCTGGACGCATCCACTTTAATCTGAGTCAGAAATATACTGCCTTATTGACTTAAAAGTTGCAACAAAACAAACCCTCAATGTCAATTTTATGGAAAATGGATATGTTTTTGGGATTTTAAAATTTGAAATCAGAATCTATTGTTCCTAGATATATCGCCAACACACTAGACGTATGGCAATACTTTGCAGTCGTTTAAAATATATCGACAGCACCTTAAATATAAAAAGCACCAAACAGCAGAATAAACGAAAAGAAAATCAGCCACACAACAGGAAGAGCGGATTTCAAAGAAACAAATCAGATTATTTGATATTCAGGTTCGTTTGGTTGCAACTTTTAAGTAAATAAAATAGCTTATTTCTGATTGAAAAAAAATGCTAAAACTTCTAGCTAATTTAAGCTAAAACAATAAATAAGTTCAGCTTTTGCCAAATGTTGTCTAGCTTTAAGCAAATAAGTTGAAAAACAGGAGCTTAAAATCTGCAACTAAACAAGCCCTCAATACCATCAAATCATCTCTAAAGAAACCACTAAAATCAAGTGTTTTGATATCAAATACTAAGAATGCAAGATAAATTGTCTGATATGACATCCAGTGGAAATTGAAAGACGGAAGGGATGAATTTACAGTTAGGGAAACTTATTCAGATAGTTGCATTTGTCCGCACTTAAAAGGACCCAAATGTGTTCTCGCCACTGTAAGTCATGTACAGAAAGCCATCCTCGTCCTTGTTTTCTTCATAGATGGCTGACATCAAAGCAGCTGTAACAGCAAAGGCAAATCAGAAAATTGGTTTCCATATCATATCGTTAAAATCCACACTCACACACACGCGCATGCGTATATATATATATATAGGCATTCTTACTCACCAGTAGGAGGTAGAGTGTTCTTCACAAAGATAAAGATGGCCTTCTCAGCGCTGAGCTTAATCCTCTTACGAACAACATAAACAAATTGCCCAACAGTCAAATCAGCAGGAACAAGATACCTGTTTCAAACGACAACAGATAGAATCATACACTTAAACTTTATACAGTTACATACGGCAACCTTTAAAGGACACGATAGTGATTTAGAATATAATACCAAGCCATACATGCAGTTTGAAACGAATATATCATTTCTATGTTTTTCAACTACCCATATTTGACACAAGTTTCTATCAAATGAAAAGAAAATACCATCTAAAAGATAGGAAATTAAATGTAGCCGCCTATTAAACGTGAATAAGTGATACAAAAAAGAAACACACACATATTGACCTTCTCAAAATCGTAAAACGCCAAAATAAACACCAAAACTTAGAGACAATAAGCACGAAACACGTAATTGGCACGATGACAAAATGATCATCGAGAAAAGAAGCCGCAAACTTACTTTTTCTTGTCAATGTCTGGAATGTCACTCCTTTCAGCCTTCTCGACAACCACCTATTACAACAAAAAATACGGTGAGAAAAAAACTCTGTACAGAATTCCAACAGTTTCTTTAAAATCAGATCCTCTATTCTGTCGGTGTCTCAATTCGAGTTTCCCCTTCATGCAATAAGATATCCGTCAAGCCAGGATAAGGTGTGGGGCCCAGAATAAGGAGCACCGATAGGGGTAGAGCCTAGAGGAGATCAATTATAGTCCTTACTAAAAAGGAAAATAAATCTTACAGGAACTCTATCAGGATATTTCTCCCGAATGCGGCTTGACTCTGCCTGCCTCCTCTCTGATAAGCCAAAAAAGGCAACCCGGTTATCTCATATTTGACATAGTACATAAGTGGAAATAAACACGCAATGCTACAGAGGTTGGGCACTGAAAAAGTAAGAACAAAAGAATGGGAAAAAGGAAAACACCACTATGTCCAATAAAAAAGTTGATCCTTTAACTCTCCATTCGAAAGCCTAATACAGCACTGACAGAATCACCCAAATAGTTACATGATTTGCAATATATAGTCCACATAGAAAAGCAAATGTGTGTCATTTGTTTACATATGAAAATTTATTTGTACGATGAATCAATTCGTATAATAATCCATTTGACATCATCAAGAATGGATAAACAAATTCATGTCATACTAACCAAACACAACAAAGTTCCATTATATTATCAACCGCAATTCATCAATAATTCAATCATTCCTGAGCAAGCCAAAAGTCACCAGAGAAATCTCAAGGAAAATGGTTCACAAAAAGGTGAAAAATAGACAGGAAACAATCACAGCATAAAAGCAAAGGAACAACAATTACAGAGCCATTGTACAAAAAACGATATAATCAGATCAAACCGAAAAAGCATTCAAGCCCCAAAAATGATAACAAAGAATATAATCATTCAAGATAATAATTTCATAGGTAGCCTCTACAAACCCTTTGTTTCCGTACAAAAATTTATTCACTTGATGAAGTTCAATTCATTTTCGAACCCTTTCAAACATCATCAAGAATGGACAAACAAATTCATGTCATTAGTAACCAAATGCAACAAAGTCCCTTTGTTAAATCAACCATGATTCATCAATAATTCAATAAATCATGACAAAAAGAAGAGCCACCGAATAAATCTCAAATAAAATGGTTAACAAAAAGGGGGAGAATGAACAAGAAACAACCACAAAGTAAGAGCATTACAGAGATTTTTGTATAACAAACATATAATCAGATCAAACCCACAAAGAATTTAATCCCCAAAAATGATAACAAACGGTAAAATCATTCAAGACAACAACTTTGCAGGAACCCTAATTGAGAAAATAAAAAGTATGATTATATACATATATATATATATATATATGTGAATAAAATATGAGAAACAAACCTAAGGGGTGTTCGAGCTTGAAGGAGCTTTTGGCCATTGAGAGATTCGTGTCGTTTCGACTGCTCTCTGCAAATTTCAAACATCATAAAAAACATTAAATCCATAATACAAACCAACCCCTCTCAAAAATACATACTAGCAACAATTATCTTGATGAGGGTTTGTTTATCTTGATGAGAATAGCAACATTACATCCCTAAAACAATCAAACCCCTATTAACAATACATACATAAGCATGTATACAACAATATATCATTTCAGACAGGCTTACAAAAAAAAGGGCATGTTTATCTAGATAAGAATAGAAACAATTACTCAAGAAGAAAACAAAAGACGAATTGGGTATTGTAGATTTCGATTTTTTAGTTGATCAAGAAATAGCCGATGTTTTTGTTTTATGACAAATTCAAAAGGGAGAAACGAATGGAAAGCTAAAGATGTATGTTATCCTTTTTTCAATAAATAAATATACAATATATATATATATATATAAATATAATATACAATAATATAATGTAATAGAAGAGGATGCTTTGAGAAGACGTACTAATTAGGGTTCTCGATTCCAACACGAAAGGAGGAGGAAGAGAATTAGGTTGCCCTATTTTACAAGGTATATTTTAATGGTTATTATTATATAATTGATTTTTTATTTTTTTTTTAGGGTAGAGATGATATTATTGAAAAAATAATTATTAATATAGTTTCTTTTGTGTCTATATATATAGTTGCAATTTTTAAGTAAATAGGATACATTATTTTTAATCAAGATAAAATTTGAATACATGCCGCTTATGTTAAGATAACAAATAAATTTAACTTAAAAGTTAAACATCCAAATGCTATTTCACTTTTAAACACATAAATTAAAAAACTGAAATATATATATATATATATATATATATATTACAACCAAACAAGCACTAAATATAGGTGTTGAATGATTAAAGGATGGTAAAATTTATAAATATATGTATGCCAAACTTACGTCCATGCAATTCACATGTAAAAGAGAGATTTTTTGTTTTGATTTTAATATAATTAAGTAATTGACACATATTTAGTGTAAAATGTTTCATTTTTGAGTCATTAGTTTTGATTTTTTATAATATTAATTTGATACTTATTTGTAATGCATAATATGATTAAAAAAACACGATTGTTAACTTTTATTACAACTTCAAAGTTCCACATAATAGGAGCATTATGAAACATAAACTGTTTGATGAAAATGGCTCGTTCGTTTACAAAATACACATTTGAAAAAATAATTACATTACTAACAAAATGAAAATACATCTCAAGCTTCGAGGTGGAGCCATCCCGTCCGCCACTTCGCCAAGTCTGCTACATGCTGGCTATGTCATTTCCTTTATATGCCAATTGATAATCAAGAGTCAGATGGGATTAACTAATGAACAATATTTCATATGTTAATTATAGTATGACAACTAAATACCACATATATTGCCATAACATCTACACATCGCATCAGAGACATACTCACACAACACATATCCTGGGTATAATATTTTATTGGAAAAATACTTCATGTCGACTTGGCAATACGTACCCCAAGATTTTATAAATAAAGATTTTAGTAGGTGCCCTTCCACACCTTAGGTCCCGTAAGAGACCAAAATGGTACTTAAATGAGAGTCTGTCTCTAGCTCCGGTATAATATGCAAAATGCACCTTTTATTTTAGTTTGAAAAATGGCCGCCCAACCCGTCATTTATTTTCATGAAAACACAACTTTTCAAAAATGCCACATCGTATTTACCAACAAATATTACTAGTACATACATTAAATGATACACCACACAACATATAATTCCACCCCATACTTACGACAAACATTTGTATTTGCATATAATTTCTTATTCACACAATTTGTACACAAATGAGAACGCCAAAGCATGCCAGTTTGCTACGCCAATCATATATACTTAATAGTATAACACACATATATTATATAATAATAATCGTACAGTCTGAGGTCCATAACTAATCCGTACTTGATATTTTTAGCGTAGTTTTACTACTTTTGGCCTATAATTCTTCTACGCACTATGTTGTTGGGGTAAGTTATTGTCAGTTCTTTCATCCTCGATCCTTAAAATAGGGACTAAGGCTAGAAAATATTACATGCATCTCAATTTTAAGTCTGCACATAACAATCAATCGACTGATAGGAACAATTAGTTGTTTAAAAGAACCAGTTTGCCACATGCGTGGTTGTTTCTTGATGGTAAACCAAGGATTTCATGACAACATGGTGTTATTCTTACAAAAAAGGTTGATAAAACTTGATTTTTTGGTTTGTTTAAGACTTAAAAACCTCGTTTGTGGAGATTCACAGGTGTGAGCTCGAAGGTATGGAAGTTCTTACAAATTTGGGTGTGACAATGCTACTACAATAGTCTAGAAAGCTCGTATTCAACATGCATATACTCTGGTTCGACCGAATTCACCACCTTCCTTCTCTCTCTTTCTTTTTTATGTCAACATGTATGTGTGTGTGTGTAATGTATTACCTAGATCTTTCTGGGTGTTTAACATCCAGAAAAGGGAGTTCTTAGGGTGTTACATGTCCTCAAAGTGGGACACTTGTTCCATGTCTTAAAAACTATTGCCGGCTGAATCAATCAACTGATTGCATATATAAGTCAGTTGATTCAATAGTCAACTGATTCCACCAATAAGTCTACGTCATGGATTATCAACGTTCGCAACAACTAATCGTTCACATATATATATATATATATATATATATATATATATATATCAATTTACCATAACATAAATTATTAATTTTAAATTTCATATAAGATTAAGTACAACCCCAAAATATTTATGTATATATATATATATTTGCATAAATATAAAATAACTATGACAATTGAAATTACTAAAATTATATTTGAAAATCAAAATATGATTAGTAAATAAATATTTTTATAAATTGATTTTTTCCAATCTAAGATTCTCTGTAAAATTTTAAAATATTATCTAATCAATATTAATTTTTCGAAATATTTCATAGTACGAATTTTTCATACCTAAACTTAACCTAAATAGACGTTAATCTTTTGTAAAAATATTATCTTAGTATAAATCCTACCAATCGGTCTTTTATAAATTTATAAATCACTAAAAAAAAGGATGAAATACAAAAATATATCATATCAAAAAATAAATTATCAAAACCAATTTAATAAAATAATTAAAATTAATATGATACAAAAACAAATAATATATGCAACCCACAAATCTCATGGGCTGCACTTTAATTAATATAAACGTTGAACTTTCAAATATTTTTGCTTTAATTGCGACAAATGTTTGTTCATAAATTTGACCCGTGTGCTTTATTATCGCTCTAATCGTAACAAGTATTTTTCCATCTAACTAACATGTGTTCATTTTTAATTATAAAAATATATATAATATTTCCATATTTTGTCTACTTTTAATTATAGAAACATATGTAATAATTTCCGGATTATCTATTTGTAATCTTTCTTGATTCTGTTTGTTTCAGATATGCATAGTAAGAAAAGAATTTGTTTTGGCCACTCGATTTCAATATATACAGTTTCTAAATCTTAGAAAGATTATCACATCGCCCTCATATGAGCTACGGAGGATATAATTATTTTCTACTCTCCTTTAAGCATGTAGATTATTGCTATTTTTTTATTTTATTTTTGTCATATATATGACATTATTATCTCGCCTCAAATAATATTTTCTACAAAAAGATTGAAGATTTGTGAGTCGAGGTGTATATAAAGTTGATCATGCCAGCATGCACCAAGGTGCGAGTAAGCTCGATAATAGGAATTACGAGTTAAATGATAATACCATACTAAATTCGTTTAATTTAGACATTGAATATAAATAAATTTCATTAAACCATTTATTATAAACTAAGGTTTATATAGTTGTGGAATTTTTTAGTTATCTATGCACGATACACTAAATAAAATAAATTAAACCAAAATCTCTACATTAGTATTGCGACAAGTGTATCTCTCGTAATAAATGTGCAATGTTTAATTAATCTATTGAAATGGTATAAAACTAAATAAAATAGCATCTTATGAAAGAAATACAAAGCAATTCGTGCAATACATTGCCTATAAACTAGTATACTGTCAATGTAGAGCCAGTATTTCCCTTTGAACCAAAGTTATCAATTTCATACTGTTTCGGCGTTTCGTTTCATTTTATTAGCTTTTCCGATATGATGAGTCATACGTTTCGCTTCGGGAGATTTTTCGATCGTTTCAGTGTGTTTTGGCCGTTTCGGCCATTTCGAATGGTTTCAGCAAAATATGTTTCGGAGACCAATTTGTGAATTCTTATTTTTATTTTTTTATCTTATTTGTATGTTTTTGTTGATGATAATGAAAACTATGAATTGTGAACATAATTTTCATCTTTTATCTTTATTTTTATGTTATTATTGTTCATGAAGAATATGAATTATGAACAAAATTCTTATTTTTATGTTGTTTTTATTTTTTTTTATCTTATTTGTATGTTGTTGTTGATGATGATGAAAATTATGAATTGTGAATATAATTTTTATCTTTTATTTTATTTTTATGTTATTGTTGTTATTGTTTATGAAGAATATGAAAATAAGGACAACTTTTCTCTGTTTTTGGTCTTTCCAATGGAATTTACTAATAGTAATGTAGAGATTTTAGTTTAATTTATTTTATTTAGTGTATCGTACATAGATAACTGAAAAATTATGCAACTATATACCCTAGTTTATAATAAATGGTTTAATGAAATTTATTTATATTAAATTAAATGAATTTAGTATGATTTAATTGTTCAAAGTTTGCAAACCTTAGTTTATAATAAATGGTTTAATGAAATTTATTTATATTAAATTAAACGAATTTAATATGATTTAATTGTTCAAAGTTTGCAAGAGTCTCTACTT
>MKEJ01034090.1:0-14647 GCA_001753735.1 Embelia ribes
TTGCCTTTATTTTCAAAAATGCCACCGCCTCGTCTTCGACATCGGTTAATATGAAACTGACTTTAAATCCTGATGTAGAAAGCGTTTTCTGCAGTAGTGAAAATTACACAACATAACTAAGAGAACAACGAATCAATTATATTGGACATCTAAGTTTGCATATAAGTTTTTGAAAACTTTTCAAATTGTCACATATATATGTTCAAAATATTAAATGGTGAAGAGAGGGAGAGAAGTAGACAAATAAAGAGAGACCTATAGATGCAAGAGTGGTTCAACAATGAGATTTGGAGGCAGTTATGTTATGGCTTGTGCTGGCTTGGGAGTGGAGATGGTGGACAATACTTAAATTTACTTAGATGCCCCATAATTATTTATATAGTTGAATGTCCTTTGGAGGTAATTTTGAATTGTGAAAAGACTAATTTAGGGAAGTCATAAATTTAATGGGGCTTCATATAGTTAATCTTATTTTTTTGGTCTTGTATATTATAATGGTATGGATAGATATAGATGATAACCTAAGTTGAAACACAAGAATTCATAGTTAACCAAACATGTTAAGTAGTAGATTAGTTTAAGTAAGTAGATTTTTTGTACTGCTTTTGCATAGATTGTCTACACAAGCGCGCGTTAAAGATGACAATATTTAGATGTGAGAGCAAAACCCCTCATGACGATTTGCATTTCACATTATGAATTTAATTTTCATTACTATTTCACCTACAGAGTGGAACTAAATCTTCCGCAAAATTTCTTTCTGACTATTTCATAAAATTTAATAAAAATAATAAGTTCCGTATAAATAATAAAATTTAAAAGCAAAAAAATCTTTTAATTTCAGAATAAGTTGCATTAATTTTAGTAATGCAAATGAATCGAGTTGCTCATGAATAAGTTTGAGCTTGACTCGTCAAATGCTCGACTCAGTCTCGTTTATTTTATAAATAAATTGAGCTTGAATACTAAAATAGGACTTGGTAAATAAACGAGTCGAGTCTGCACAACCACCAAATCGACTCGTGGTTGTTAGAACTTTTATTTTACATACATAAACACATAGAGTCCTTATTTGAAATCAAATAAATTAAGAAAATTTGATATACTTTTTAAATAACTTTATACTTTTGTAATTATGTTGTTAAGTTGAAAAAATTATACAATATCATAATTATTTAATATATCAATGCTACATGGTTGTTAGCATAGTTACCAAATTCAGAATGGAAACGAGATTTGTATGGGAAAATGAAAGTGGAAAATAGATGCCAAAAAATATAAAAAAAGGAAAAACACATGGATGATTTGGAAATTTTTTTGATAAGAGTATACAACATATCGGAAATATATACAAAATGTGTGGTTTTTTGATCCAATATTATAATACTTTACTAAAATTTGTAAGTACTATGATTATATCAAATTTTCAATACTTTGTCTGAACAAATTAATATAAATCAAAGTAATAGAAGCAAGATATTCATGAACATCTTCGGACTCGAGTCAGCGCAACTCGAGCCTGAAAAAAAAAAAAAGGTACAATAATTAAATTAGCGAAGTTTAAGCAATATTTCTAAATAAATAAGCCAAATCCGAAACCCTAATTAATTTATTCTCTATCTGTTGACTTATTATGCAGCGATGCGTCTTAGTTGGAACTAACCACGGCCCCACATCCCACCCACCCCTCTCTCCTTAAAAACCCCCCAAACCATCCCTCAAAAACTAAACTCTGGCGCAACACAGTCACTGGCAGAGTCTCCCATCCCACGAGCGAAATGACGAAAAAGCCCTCACTCCACATAGCGATGTTCCCGTGGTTCGCACACGGGCACATGAACCCGTTCCTCCTCCTCTCCAANNCCCATCCACCTCAACACCCACCTCGCCACTGCCGTCGACCTCGCCCGCCCTCAAGTGCAACAAATCCTAACCGATCTCAAACCCGACCTCGTATTCTACGATACCGCGTATTGGATACCCGACATTGCCAAGCGCGTCGGGTTCAAGACGGTGTGCTACAATGTGGTATCCGCCGGGAGTTTAGCGATAGCGGTGGTACCGTCGTGGAAACTGCCAGTTGCGGCAGAGGAGGTGCTGATGCCGCCCCCGGGATACCCGTCCGCTACCGTGGTCCTGCGCCCGTCCGAGGCACAGACATTGTCGTTCATTGATATGGAATTCGGTAGTGGGATATCTTTTTATGATCGCGTAACGTCATCCATGCATAACTGTGACGCTATCTCCATAAGGACCTGCTGGGAGCTGGAGGGGGACTTGTGTGCGTACATCTCGGACCAATACCAAAAGCCTGTTTTACTAACCGGGCCAGTTTTGCCCGAGCAGGATAATAAGCCTCTTGAGGAGCGCTGGGCTATGTGGCTCGACCGATTTGAGCCCAGTTCGGTTATGTTTTGTGCATTTGGGAGTCAGTGGGTTCTAGAAAAAGACCAGTTCCAGGAATTGGTCCTGGGTTTTGAGATGACTGGGCTACCGTTTCTGGTAGCCCTGAAACCTCCGACAGGGACGTCCTCGGTGGAGGAGGCCCTACCAGATGGGTTTGCGGATAGAGTTGGAGACAGAGGAGTCGTTCACGGTGGGTGGGTGCCACAGGTAGAAATCTTGAGTCACAAGTCGATCGGGTGTTTTGTGAATCATTGCGGGTTTGGGTCAATGTGGGAGTCGCTAATGTGCGAGAGCCAAATTGTGCTTGTGCCTCATTTGGGTGATCAGATTTTAAACACAAGGTTGCTGGCGGATGAACTCAAGGTTGCAGTTGAAGTGGAGAGGGGCGAGGACGGGTGGTTCACGAGGGAAGGTCTGTGTAAGGCCGTTAAGTCGGTGATGGATACAGATAGTGAGTTGGGTAGCTTTGTGAGAAAGAACCATGGCAAGTGGAGAGAGACCATGGTAAGCCCGGGATTCATGAGTGGTTACATAGATAAGTTCATAGAAAAGTTGTATGAGCTTTAATTTAGAGGTTATAATGGCCTTGCAATTTATTTTTGATTAAAAAGGCAGTCACTTTGGAATTTGGAGTTAGCCTTTCTAGGGTATTTGTTTGTTTTTCTAGTCAATGGATCGTTTGCATGGAGGCGTGGCCTTGGTATATACTCCCGGCATGATGAAAATTGGATATTTTTGCTATATATATAATTTTAAATAATTTTAAGTTAAAAGTTAATTTGAAAATAAATGATCAAGTCCTTAAATTGATTTTATCTTAATATGTAAAAATTTAATTTATTTTGTAATAATTATATATTTTTTAAAATGAAAATTTTCATTTTTTTTTGAATATTTTAATTTAGAAATATGATCAATTATTTATAAATTAAGAATATTCTAAATCACTGATTCGCAGAACAAGAGGGAGAATAAAAACGTGACTGCGTTCAACCTATAATTCATAAAAATGATGAAAACTGGAGCAGAGAGCATTTATTAGATGAATTCATGAACTTACATAATTCAATCTTTTAGATTATAAAAATAATAATAATAAAACCAATCTTGTACTCTCTTAGTTTCATTTTAATAATTCCATTATTTTTTCAAAAAAATTAAAAAAAAATTTAATTAATATAGCTGAAATTCAAAATATTTTTATTCTATTTCTTAATATATTCTTTATTAATGCTATATATTTTGTACAACTTATATAGATTAATTAATTAAATAGCTACAATAAATAAGAGTATTTTAATAAAATAAATTTTCAATTAGTTTTTCAAAATATAAATTATATGATATATTGAAACAAATTAAAAATAATGCAAAATATTAAAATAGGACGACGGGTGTAATTTAAAATTCACACAGATCAATGATAAAATAAAGAAGGGTTAGTTACACTTTTCCCCCTGTGGTTTCTGTCAATTTCATATTACCTCTTGAGGTATCAAATATTTTACTTTGCCCCCAATTTATAATCCAAGTTTGGTTTTTATTGTATAAGGACCGTATTATCCTTACTATATTTCCTTATTTTACTTAATTTATAATCTAAAATTTGATTATATTAAAGAAATATTACTATATTTTAAGAAAAATATATTATATCTTAAGAAAATTATATAATATTCGTATTGAATAATTTTTTCAAAAATGAATTATAACAAAAACCATAAAAAAGATACTATTCTAAGGGGTGTTTTTGTATTTTTTACATTTATTTATGACTAATAATATCAATTTCACTTTGCTCCAGGAAAATTTGGGCGTAAAATGCAAAAGCCACAAAACTTTATGACGGCCGAGTGAAATTTCAGAAACCTCATAGGGAAAAAATCATAATTTATCCAATAAAGAAAGAAACACAGAATATTTCCTAATATTCTCGGCGATTAAAACTGAAATGCACGATGCGTAAATCTTTCCTAGAATGGAGCCATCCAAACAAACATTCAGTGTATGATACGTGGCACGAGCATGAGTAACTATTTTCCCGGATTCATGGCTTCAAAGATTAAAACTTATCCGAGTTTTATAAGAATGTATCTATGTAGCCACTCATCACATACTGTCACGTCTCGGATCCCATGGAATTGGGCACGTGAACAGGATGCAACACATCACCATAATATGAAAAGGCATAAATTGCTAAAAATTTTATCTACATTATTTTATTATAAAATTAAGGTTATAATATTATATTACAGGTAAATTTCGAACTATTCACAGCTACTTCAGTCACAACTATAAATAAATGCCTCACATAGTTTACATATGGTCACAAACTTTCTTCTCAATTAAGACCTTCCTGCTGGACTCTTCATTTTTTCGCCATCCTCTAGCAACTGTTCATATACAAAGATGGATCGAGCCTTCAAAATCTCTTATATGCTAGTTTCCAAATCACATAAACATAACAGATGGTATGGCATTTTTCGAGTAAAAATAACACGCTTATCGATTAAGGCGTAAAAATCATGTTTTTCATGCTTAAAGAAAACTTTCGCAAATAGCCATTTCAACAACCCATTTCTCAAGTGTCATTTTCTTAAAGCTTTCACAAGCATACATACACACATATCATAGTCTATCCTGGGAGCAAAATATTAAAACCAGAGAAATACTTCACTCGAGACTTTATGCATAAAGATTTAGGTAGGTGCCCTTCCACACCCTGAGCCACTCCCGTGACCCGATCGAATCTCAAATATGCAGGGGGACCTATCCAGGGATCCTACTTAGAGCTTTACAATCCACAATTTTCTCAGAAGCCATTCAAAGTCTCAAGTTTTTCAAATGCCTGTTTAGGCCCACATTTCAAAATTCACCGGAAGTGGATTATAGTCACATTTTATTTTCCCAACAAAATTTTATTATTTCACACAAACATATCATGCATATATCTCAATAATATCTTTCACTTATACTTCTCATATTTGCATACATATTCGTCTTAAGTTTCACATAGGAGACACATAATTTCTTCTCAACATATCGCATTCGCCGATTTGCACTATTTACATATGGTGGATGAAAATGTTTCTTTATTTCTCATTTACTTCAAAACACATGCTTACTCATGATTTTATGCATGATGTGCACATATGCTCTTTTACTCTTAAGTCAAATGCGATCAAATGACACGAAGGTCTCTTAATACTTCCAAATGTGTAATTATTATCCAAACACATTATGCACTAATTCTCCCAAACTATACGCATAACCACTAAAATTCCACATTACAGACTCAAAGATATACGTGGTTTGCCTTACCTCTTTACTCAAGCATCTTATGTACTACTACTTCCAGAATATGCACATAAACACAAAATCCCACGTATCAGACTCAAAGATAAAAGTATCTTAGATTATCATTGATAACAATTTCCCAAGTGTGTCGGGACCTCGAATAATCATATGAAGGGTCCAAAAGCTAGGTCATTATCATTTCGTCCTTATTATCATATAATAGCAAAGTCTAACTAAGTCTTTCTTAATGGGTTTCTGCGTCATGCCTATCGTCTGAATCCTTATCGTATTTTTCTTTCCAGAAAAACTTGATTATTTTGACTTCTCGTCAAAACTTCTTACCTTTTAACTCTTAATCCTCTAGAGTCTCCACACGTAATTAGCCTGTTGTAATGCTCACTTAATTTGTACCCATCTAAACTCGTTTTCCATATTATTTTGGGGGAGTCCTGGTTATTTCATACGCAATCATACTTCCCTTCAAGGTCCGTATAATGTCTTTAAGGGTGTCCCTCATATATCGTATTGAATCCTTAGAGAGGGTATGTTCTTGCCATATTATCTCTATATCTCCCCTTGTCTCTTCATAGGCTTCTAAGTCGTTAAACCACTATTTTCACGTTGAATTTCCTTCCAATTCCTTGTAGCACGTACGAGGTCCAGATTACCTATCAAATTTTTTTTATTCTAGTCCATTTACCCCATCTGATCCTATCAATCTATACTTCTACAGGTCTTAAGGCACTTAGTAGTACTTTATCGCTTCTTCACTTTATCCATTCTTATAACATCAACGCATTAAGCAATTTCCATTCTTTGGACATCATTACCACGTCCCATTGGCCCATTAACTCATCTTTGCTTGTCTACCAATAAGTTTGCAGGTCATAGACCCATATAGTTTAATCTATCATTGGTAGGTCACGTTATTTAAACCACGTCCTTAATAATACATCTTGGTGTTAACGCTACATCATATCATTCTTTTATTTTGTTCTTTCTCATCTATCAATCCATCCATATACTCTGGGGCACTTAACAACGCTACAATAATTCAACTACTTTACTCATTTCCTCTAATCCACATATCTTACCATATCATAATAACACTACCTACAATTCAAGTACAGGGCACATGCATTCCTACTGTACATGCCTCAATATGACTCATTATGCACGTATGAAGAAAATCATAAAATGATAAAGTTTAGCCAAAATCACAAATTTACTAGAGAAATATCCTAATCGTACCTCTATCATTTTAAGTAGTTGTCTAAGTAAGTAATAGTGCTTGCATGAGGGGGCGGTCCCATCATTGTCATCACCATATCTTTACATCTCAATGGTTCTATGGCTCAAAACTGGAAACAAATACATATTTTACTTTGTTCTCAAGCTTCCCGTCAGAATCAGTCAATTGTTGGGGCAAAACAACCAACAAAAGTCATCAAGGTTTACTTTAAGTGCCTTACCTTACTGGTGGCATATTGGTTGGCTAAGCACTACCATGATATCACCTAAGGCAATCTTAACTTGATGGTCACGTCGAGTGGTCGGGGCTCACTCAGTTTCTTTATTATTTTCCTTCCCTCACTCTTTTCTCATTCTTACTTAACTTTTTCTTCACATACACACCACACACGTATACACTCATATTGAAACAGGAAAGGGGGAGAGGGTATTTATAGGGTTTTTGGGGGTGAAACTCATTGTTAGGGTATTGCCACTTGTCACTTTCATATTCTAGCCTGAAATAGTCAACTATTTTGGGGCAAACAGTCGACTGATTGACTAGCTTGTTGAATAAGAAACACATGTTGAAATTATGGGATTTTGCCATGTGTCTAGATACCTGTCACTCTCAAAATACCCTACCAACTACATAAGTTGACTTATTCCTCCTTAACAGTCGACTGATTGTCCAGTGTACTAATTCTTCTTTTAGTTGGCTGGTTGAAAATTTTCAGGTCATTATAACTATTTGCAAGTAACTAGAATTTTGTCTTCGAAGTTCAAGGTAGTCTTTTCTCTATGGCCAAGCCTCTACTATAGAGGTTTAACTAAAGTCTCTAGTTTATCCAAAATTCCTTACTCAATCCTTATTGACTAGGCTTCATACATTTTACAATTTCTATATGTCTGGTCACAAGGTCATTGGGTCACAACATTCCTAATCACATCCAGGTATCTGTCCTAACACCAATCAGTAAATCAATAATTTCACGATTCTTATGAGAAATGGTATATGCATACCTCAGAGTAATATACGTTCGGCCTCTCTGGCCAGGTTCACCATGGACTCACAGTTATAGGGCTAGAGAGGGTATATCATATTTTGGATTTGGATAGTTGCCTATTTTGAAACCTTGTCATCTTATGCCATTCTTTTTGCACAAACTCTGGGGCATATCTACACAGGTTCTCAAACTCTCGATAATACTTGGAGACGATCTAGAGTCCTTAGTGCAGTTGACTATTGAGGCAAAATAGTTGACTTATCTGCCCAATAACAGCCATAAACGTAATTCATCAAGGTTTTCATTTAGAGCCTTACCTTACAGGTGATGTCTCAGTTGGCTAAGCACTGCCATGATATCGCCTAAGGCTATTTTAATTTGATGGTCACTTTCACTTCACTCTTTATTCATTCACACATATACATGTATACATTCATACCGAAATGGGCAAGGAGGAGGGTGTATTTATAGGGTTTTGTGGGTAAAATTGATAGTTAGGGTGTTGCCACTTGTCACTTTTACATTTCAGCCCGAAACAATTGACTGTTTTGGGGCACAATCGACTGATTGCCTAGCTTGCTAAATATGAAATACATGTTGAAATTCTAGAAAATTTTCACGTGTCTGGACAAGTGTCACTCTCATAATACCCCACCGACCAAATAAGTTGACTTATTCCTCCTTAACAACTGATTGATTGTCCAGTCAACTGATTCTTCTTTCAGATGACTGGTTGAAAATTTTCGGGCCATTACATCTATGGTATCATCGACGACTTTATTCATATTCATAATATTATTAAATATAGGAACCATGCCTGGATTTTCATCAATGATATCTTCAACAACACTTATATAGGGTTATTAGGCATCAACAAATTTTTAATAAATTCTTCTTCTTCTAAAATTGGCACAAATTGTCACAAATTTAATGTTATCAATGATCCATCTATACAATATTACGACTCTACATAAGCTTCTTACTCTTCTGAATAAGAATCGGTACCCGAACTCATCAAACTCATAGCCAATAAACACACACTTTCTCATCTTGTTATTAAATTTCAATCTCTCTTCCTTGGGAATATGTAAATAGGTAAAATACCCAAACACACAGTGTAGAAGACTTTTTTCCCATTCTAAACATGGTTTGGTATATCAAACAACAAAGGCACACATGGCATTAGGTTTATCACATGTACTATAATAATCAATGATTTACCCAAAATTATCTCGATGAATGTGCTTTTTGAAAGCACATACCTTATCTTTTCAACCAATGTCCTATTCATCCTTTAGGCAAAACCATTCAATTGTAATATATTTAACTGTGATTTTTGGTGTTGAGTACCATGCTCTTGGAAAAATTTGTCAAATGGCCTCGAATAATCTCCTTCGTTATTCAAATGGATACGATTCACCTTCTTTCTAGTTTCTCTATCAACCAAAGTATTGAAAGTCTTAAAGGTATCAAAAACTTGATTTTTCGACTTCCATGTATAACCTTAAATTATCATCGATGATTGTCATAAATAATAGGCATTACCTAACATTTCTTCTTCACCGGCTCATAAACATCAGAGTTTATCAACTCCAATACTTCAGATTTCCTTGTTGAAGTAGCTTACTTGAATGGAACTCTTTTTTGTTTACCGGCCCAATAGTGTTCGACTTTTTCAATTCCGGCAAGACATTCTTCTTCGCAAAGATGTCTAGCCTCTTCTCATTCATATGCACCAACTTCTTGATATAATTCTGAAGCCAAATCAATCCAACAAGTATTCACTACATTCTTTGAAATAACAGTTCTAACTACATAAAAATTTTAGTCTCATTTTCCCCTTATGACAACCATCATATTTTTCATGACAATCCACTCAATACCGAAAAATGTATTAGCATAACCATCACCATCTAACTTTCATACAGATAGAAGGTTTAACAAAATATCGAGAATATGCTTACTTCCTTAAGAACACAAGTGGTGCAATTTTTAGTCACAGTATCAATACCATTGATACCAATAATCTTTGACTTTTCATTGTTACCCATCCTAACAATTCCAAAATTACTGGCCTCATACTTCGAGAAAACATCCTAATATGACGTGTATTGGATAAAAGCGCCATTATCCACTATCCAATCAAGCTTGTAAAGAGTCGTTACAAGTCGAAGCAAGCACCAAGGATTTGATATTATAAATTTATTCGGTTATGACTGGGCATGGATATAGATTGAAGCTGGATTATTGTGTGTTCATCCAAAAGTTATCGATGCTGATTATATTATTTTATTGCGTTATATGGATGACATGGTGATCATTGATAAGAACAAGTCTCAGATTAAGGAGTTAAAAGATAGTTAAAGCAAGTATTTTCTTATGATAGATTTAAGCCCGGTTTGACATATTCTTGGCATTGAGATTCCTCGGACTGAGTTTCCAAGAAGATATTTGTCTCACAAGAAAAATATATTGAGAAGGTTTTTCAACAATATAGGCTAAAGCGGTAAGCATCTTTCTTGCTTCCCACTTTAAGTTAACCTTGAAGATGTGTCAATTTTCGGATAAAAAGAAGATGAATATGAGGAAAATGTTTATATGAGGCCTGATATTACATTCAATGTTGGAACCTTGAGCTGATACTTGTCTAATCTAGGAAGGCAACATTGGGAGGTTGTGAAGTGGATTTTACAAGGCCTGATATTTTATTTTGATTTGGTTATGGATTTGGATTGTTAAAAAATTTACCTCTAGATATATGGTGTCTTATGCCAGAAAGTCGTAGCATGCCTCTTAAGATTGAAAAAATGTGTTGCATTTTCCACAACTAAGGCTGAGTTTATCCCTTCTACTGAAGTGGTGAAAGAGAAAAAGTGGATAATGAAATTCACAATTGAGTTTGGTTTGAAGCAAAAGAAGAAGAAGAAGAAGAAGAAGAAGAAGAAGAAGAAGAAGAAGAAGAAGAAGAAGAAGAAAAGAAGGCATTTTGAGATAACCAAAGTACTATACACTTGGCGAAAAATTCATTATTTCACTTGAGAATGAAACACATTGATATCAGGTATTAATGAATCTAAGAAGTATTAGACTTGGGGTCACTTGAGTTGGATAACGTTTACATGGATGATAATGGCTCACATATGATGATAAAGGTTCTCTCAAAAGAAAAGTTTGAATTTTGTCATTCCACTACCAGTTTCACAGAATCTTACACCTAGTCGATTGGGGAAGAGGTAGAGGAAGATATTTCCTAGTAGCCTAGGGGTTCGGATGTGTGTTAAAAGACCTCAGATTATTTAAGATCAAATGGATTAAATTTGAGATTGAATATGCTCAAAACAATGTCCAAGTGTTGACCATATTTTGGAGTTTTGGCAGAATGCATACTAGCATTGGCAAAACTGTGAACATCCAAAACTAGGTGTTGGCAAAAATTCTAGCATTGGCAACTCCCCAGCTAGTAGAAGTACACAAGTCTTAATTTTGACCCAGGTTTTAGCCCATTATTGGTCTATATTTCGTGGGC
This sequence comes from Embelia ribes, assembly GCA_001753735.1. Lineage (NCBI taxonomy): Eukaryota > Viridiplantae > Streptophyta > Magnoliopsida > Ericales > Primulaceae > Embelia > Embelia ribes. The sequence goes on from MKEJ01034090.1 coordinate 11,467, forward strand.
AACTATAAATAGATCATAAAGTGATATTTAGAGTTAACCCTTAACATAATATCAAGAGTGAGCTACTATATTTAAAAGAGGGTTTTAAAAAAAGAAAGAGAGATCAAGATATGGATTTTGATCCTTGTTTGTTTGAGGGTTATCCAAGAATTTTTGAGATTCCATGATTGCCGTCAAAGCTCATTAATCGGTATTGTATTCAGTTTGTGAATAACTTCGTAGTACGGTGTACCTTATTTCTATTTATAATTGTGATTCATACAACTTTTCTCATTTTCATTGTGATTTCTCCTTGTGTACAAGTGACCTTGTATACTGGCTTGATATAGTGAAGAATTTATGAGCTAGATAAGGCTTTGTTTTTTTTTTCTATATATAATTTGGATTTTTCACATAAAAAAATTACTCGTATCATTTTCATATATTTATGTGCATTGCGTTGGTGACTTTGTTTTCTTGGAATTTGGCATTATTGTGTTTATTTTAATTCCTTTTATTACTTCAGGAAATTAGGGCTTTATTTGTGCACGCCTATCCCAACTGGTGGTCTCAATACTCATTTTCGATGCTGTATTCATTGCATAATATTTTCACTACTTGCACACTACAAAAGTTAGCAAATCTAAGAGAATATCGCACTTTGGATGGTTCAATCATGTATTTTATTAGGAGTTTTACTTGGGAGTACTTCACTTAGTCTAGCCTAGAAGTTGGTTGACTGCTCCTAAAACGTGAAGATAATTATACCTAACAAGCAAACTAGAGAACGGTGTAATTTTATCTCGATAAGTACTGAGTATTAAACTAGAAGACTCATACTGATCCCAGAATTACTAAAAACACATCCTAACACTAATTCACTTCAAAAAACTTAGTTCATACTAGTTGTTTAATTAAATTACGCCTGCTCCTATAATTCCTGGGTTTTTGTTTGATTTGAGGGGAAACAACTTAAAAGCGAGGCAGTAAACACAAATTAACAGTATTAATAAGAATCTTACCCGAATGGGGATTCTAATGAATTAACGTCATCTCCCTAATTTTCTTGATTTTTGTGCTCCAAAATATTGTTAATCTAAAAAATCACCAATGCATATTATCTGATTTATTTCGACCTATGTGCCATTGGGTAATTATCACACACCATAACTACGTCTAGGCAATTTTTAAGTTACTCAAACATGTTAAAAATTATAGATTTTAGACTAATTCAATTTTCAAATTAAATTTATGAAAATATACTCATTAATTAGGGTTAGGAAGAGTTCATTAATTCATATTTATCCCCTAGGCAAGAAACGAAGCTTAGCCTAGCATGATTACGATGAACCTAACAATAATTGAATAGCAATCCATAACAAAATATATGAAAATAGGAAAATAATAATTAATAACAACTAAGACAGAAATAATTAAGTAAAACTCACAATCTTCTATGAACTCAACTATAATTAGAAAAAAAAGACAAATAACAACGCTCAATAAGAGAATAATAGAAAGAAAACTCACAACTTTTATTAAAAAGCAATAATTCTCTACAAACCAATATAGCCCTCCAAAGTTAGACAAGAGAAAGAATGAATAATGAATTAGAGTTTAGAAACCCTTTTTGTCTTTACAATAAAAGAAAAAACTAAAATACCCTTAATAAAGTGTTTCCTATTTAAAAACAACCTTAAAATAATAAATAATATTAAATTCAGCCGCTGCATCCTGTGCAAGGTACGTGTCTAAGTTGATGTTGTTGGATTGATCTAAGTGCTATCGTTTTGATAAATTGGATCGATCCAACAACACTTTGGATAGATAAGTTGATTAGCCTTTCTTATTACTCTTTTCTTTGAGATTATTCCTTTATTGACTTTTCCAATGCTGCAACACTCGTCTTAATCTTCATCAACATCCAAGTCTTGAAAATCTCAAAAGATTGGAGTAGACTAAATGGAATAAAAGAAGATATCACATCGTGTCGTTAACGTAAATTTTTCGACACTAGTCATTCCTATAGAAAGCCATTTGTTCGTCCAATATCGTAATACATATGTCCTTTTGTAATACTTGTATCCATATAGTTAGACGTCTACCTCTGACATTTCTATCCGTTTCCACTCTAATACTCTCGAACACTGGATAATTTAACATAACTCTATCATTGAGTTGTTGCTGAAAATTGAAACTCCAGTTTGGATTAAATTTCGGAGGAGATCAAAGTTAAAAAATGTTTCCTAAAATCCTACTTGCCCGCAAGACACTATTATATGAAATTCGTTATTATCTTTTTGTTGCAAATTTGCAGCCTAAATGGAAGAATTAAGAGCTTTCTGGGTGTTTGCAGCCTAAATGGAAGAATTAAGAGCTTTTCGGGGTGTTTAAAAAGCTCTTAATTCTTCCATTTAGGCTGCAAACACCCGGAAAGCTCTTAATTCTTCCATTTAGGCTGCAAATTTGCAACAAAAAGATAATAACGAATTTCATATAATAGTGGCCTGTGGGCAAGTAGGATTTTAGGAAACATTGTTTAACTTTGATCTCCTCCGAAATTTAATCCAAACTGGAGTTTCAATTTTCAGCCACAACTAAACGATAGAGTCCTGTTAAATTACCCAGTGTGCTGAAAGGTCATAAAAATTTATAATAATACTTATATATTTTCTATTTAATTCGATTTTGTACATTGTTCGGTATTTTTCATTTTTTTGAATATTATTGTTAAAAATCTTACAGCGGCCTAAACAAACTCTGTATATGATGTCTATACACATTTATTTCTATAAAGTAACATTCATATACTAGTTTAAGGAAAATGAGGTCAATTTGTCATATATAAAGTGCCATTTAGGCAATTAATTAGTGAAAATGCTATTCATTCAGGTGAATTAATTAATTCTCTTGCCCAACATTTAATGATTCTTATCCTTGTTTTGAATAACATGATTTTATACATATTTGTACTGATATATATTTGTTGAAACGTAGGAAAGAGAGTCATTTTTTATTATAATATTAATTTCTTTTTCTATATGTTATTGCTGTCCCGTCCCGCAATCCGTGACCCGGGAACGCGAGCTGAAAGAAAAGAAAATAGAATATAATAGAATACTAACCAACCCTGCCAAAACCAAACCAAACCATAGCCCGGAGCCTGCCATAATACATATAAGTGCACATGATATATCTAATA
>MKEJ01034109.1:0-14162 GCA_001753735.1 Embelia ribes
TTAAAAATTGTAACCAAACAAATCCTATATTTAACCCTAAATAAATTCATATTAATGAAGATACACTTCATAGTTCATAAAGAAGTGCAATCATTACTTTGGGATTAACCCTAAATAAATTCATATTAATGAAGATACACTTCATAGTTCATAAAGAAGTGCAATCATTATTTTGGGATTTGCTCTCAATACAATGTTTTTTTGTAATATAAATGAAAATTTTGCCCGAAATTAATATATTTTGAGAATAAAAGATTACTGTAATATAAGAATAATTTACTACAAAAAATTTAAATAAAAATAATAATAGCATATTATTCTGAATTTATAATATTTTATCTTCAAAATATAATAATTCTTATATTTTATAAGAAAAAGAGAGCTTCAGTGGTGTGCAAATTCATGAAACTTTATAGCAAGTATATGTAACAAACACATTTGACTGGTCAGATCCAATTCCCAAATTAAGTAATGCATACAAACTACAAAATTACAAAATCACTGTAAAAATAAAAAAAAAAAAAAAAAGGCAATGTAGGGACCAAATAATGTAACCCCACTATACAGTTGTATTTACATATATATATGTATGTGTGTATCGACTTGTGTTGTTTTTCTAGCAAGTAGTGGGTAAAAAAATGCAACATTATTCTGTTACATATGCACACTCAAGGTTGGCATGTTTAACTCTATCTCAATATAAATGTTAGGTATACATATACTAGGATTCGGGGACAACGTCTCTACTTGATTCGCAACTGTCGGATAAAAAACTAACAACGTAGATTTTAACGTTTGAATATTTTATTCTTGCTCAAAATTTTTTTGAAGTTGGATTTAAAATCCAACCACCGCGGAGCATGAATTTCGAAATTTTTATAGAATAGAAATATAAATTTTAATATTTTGAGATGCAACCAAGTGAACAAATGCCTAGTCCCTTAGAATTAACTTATAAACAATTAAGCTAAATCACTCTAAACCAAAAGCTGGGATCTGTCACGGTTACAGTTCATTTTTTAGTAAGATATGAAACTAATATAATTCATATAAATTTGTGGTTTGAACGATAATTACCCAAAAATATAAAAGTTTGATCAGCTTTACAAAAAAAGCTTTGGCACATTGATAATCTCACTTACAGTTGAGAAAAAACTTAGTAGTTACGAGTCGAGAAGATATCACGAAACAAGAAGGAGAATCCAACAAAAACAAAACTACAGAAGAGCAAAAAGTTCCATTACAACTAATTTTTTTTTACAGATATAACGATCATCAAATGAATTATAACATAAGCATATTGCTGTTAGCATAGAAGATGAGATCTATATTAAATCAAGAAAGTGCTACACACATGTAAAGGAAAGAGAGATGGGGCAAGACTGCTTTTGCTTTTGCTTTTGAAAATGTTGGATTATCTTTTGGTGATTTTGAAAATGTTTTGGGAATGACTGTGTTGTGAAGGAAGAGAGGCGTGTGAAATGTTGGATGAAAGTGGTTTATGGAATATATACCAAAAAATAAAAAAAGTGGTTTATGGAATCAATAAAAAAGGCAAGCACCACAATAATTTATCCCTCTTTTAAAAAGTGCAACATGTGCATTAACAAGTGCAAGACAATTTGGTTTCAATTTTTTTTGGGTTATTTTTTTGTTGGTTAAAATAATTACCTTTTACTTAAGAGTGCATATGTAACAGAAGTATATCATTACTCTTATTATAATGTTCTATATGTGGGTTTGTTTGGTACTAAGATTTTACGCAAAAGCCATTAGTCTTTTTCACCAGCTTAATCTTTGAGGCCAAAATATTACAAAAAAAATCATTTTAAAGAGCAATCAAATACAGTACAATTTTGCACTTTTACCCATAAAAGCAAAAAAAAAAAAAAAAACTTGAACTCAGAGTTACAAGAAAATCATCACATATGAGCCGAAAATCACTATATATTTTTAGCATGATTGTAGTCATTCCGGGAACAACCAAGTAACAAGAAAAATGATAGTCATTCATTTACGAAATTTAACAAACATTTTTGTGGTTAATATACATTAATAATATTTTTAAATACTAAAAATTAACTTGAAAAATGTAACTAAATGGATGTTAATACAATTATCTAATTATTACACAAATAAATATTGGTGTTTATAGCCATTCAAGGGAGTATGCTATCTCTCACCTCGAAATTCTCACATTCTTTTTTTAAATAAAAGCAGGTGGAATCTGATAAAAGATTAAATGAATAATGGCTATACCCAGGGGAATGTTGGATTCTCCACTATGAATAATGTCCCAAGCCAAAATACAAAATTTAAATTATTCCCCTAAACTAACCCATTACTCCTCGCTTCCCTTCATATAGTTTTTTTTTTTATAACCATCAGATATCCAGAATCATATTAGATTCCGATTAATTTGGATTTCGAGTCGGATAGAACCACAAAGGGCGATAAAATTCTCCCTACTAAAGTTTAATGCAACTGCATTCCTGATAATCGAACGCGAGACCTCAATTAATTAATAAGAGACCTCGATTATCTCATCTTAGCGCTCGGTGACCCCCTTCCTATTTTTGCCCAAGTGTCCCATGCAAAATTGTACAAGTGTATAAATTAAAATATTTCCACTTGTATAAAGTTTTGAGTACAAAATAGTAATTTAATAATATTATTTAACCAGAAACAAAGGGTTTGTTTGGTTGCAACTTATAAATTTTAATTTTTTTATTAAAATTTGAATAACATTTGTTGCTAAATTTTTAAACTGCGGTTATTTTTTATTTTGTCATAAATAAGTTGAAAATTTTAAATTGTACATATTCATTTATTTATTTTTTAAATATATGATGATTTATTTACTTAAAAATTGTAAAGAAATGTTTCAAGCAAGTGAGACTTATTATGTTTAGGTTTTTCAAGCAAGATAGACAAATTTACAAAGTTTATCCTTGCCAATTTTTTTTTATTATCATACTTAATAATTATGAGAGACAGCAATAGTAATGTATGTCGGACTATGGTTTGTAGATGGAGTGAGGATATGACATTCAATAGTGTTTTACAATCATGTTATTTTTATGGTGAAATAGAACCATGTAACTTCTACATATTTTCTCGGAATTTTATAAAATAGTACTAATCAAATTGTTCCAAGCTTGATGATGATAAACAAATAAAAATTTAATTATATAATAGTCCCGGCAAACAAGGTAAGACACACCCATGAAACAGGGGTTGGTCTTATTAGAGCATTTACACCCCACCCCTCTTTTTAAGGTGATTTCTCCTCTTTTACTTTTTTAAATAAAAAATTAAATGAAATAATCTATCATATCAATCTTTTTAATTTTCAAAAGATTTTTAGAAATACTATAGTACTACTTTCTTAATAAAAAAATTATTATTCATAATTTTTCTGTTAAAAAATATAAAAAACTACAAAAATTATGAAACCTTAGCTAAAATTTTAAAGTTTTTTTTGTATTTTATTATATAATATAATATTATTGTAATGTTTTTTAATAAATTTTATATAAATACTGATGTGAATAATTTTTAAAATATAAATTTATAATAAAAAAAATAGATTTTATAAAATAAAATGTAAAAATTAAATAAGAAAAACTTGGACTGACTTGGTAGTATTAATTAAATCGGAAAAATATTGATAATTGATTGCTAATATATAAACCCCTAAAGCCCTAGAAATTTCTCCCCCACCAAATGGCCTTCGCGAGCATGCTCCGCCGAGCATCCTCCGCCGCCGCGATCCGATTCGCCGGAAGCATCCGCCACCACACCTCCGCCGCTCCGTTATTCTCCTCCGTCAAACCCGGCTGCGGCGGAGGCCGCCAGCAGCTCCGCCGGAGCTCGTTCCCGTCGGCCCTCCACTTCTCGATGGTGACGGCGAAACGGCCGGAAGGCGGGGCGCTCGTTCAGATCCTCGAGGTGGAGATACAGTGCGCCGGCAATCCCGACGTGCAGGAGGGGGTGAGCTTCATTGTTTGTTACTTTAATTTGTTAATATATGTGTAGGATTATTGTTGTATTTGTGGTTTTTAATTGATAGGGTTTGATACATGATTATGATTTGTTGTTAGAATTAGTTTATAGGGTACTGAATGTCACAAAACTTTGAAATGGGCTAAAGATCATGATTTTTTTAATGGGGTGCTAAAATTTCTTTAAAAACTTTACACTAAGAAGTAAGATATCGGGTGGACTTTTTTCAAATTATGGGGCTTATGGAGTGTCCCCAACAAACTCAAAGGTCAGTCCCTGGGTTGAAATGATGATTGCTTATTTGTCTTGGTTCTGATTTTCTTTGACATTTTTAGTGGAAATATGAAGAAAGAAAAAAATGATTGCTTTAATGAATGGGAGGAAAAAAAAATTGTTGTTTTGGGTTGGAGCATTCCTTAAATTTAGTTTCTAAGATTTATAGTATGGGTTATTTAGATTTAAGGCCACTGATGCCAATGCCCTTATCATAATGTGGAATGTTGATTGGTTTTGGTATGGTTTTAAAGTTTGTGATCATATTCTGATGACCCAAACACTGTTGAGAAGGTGAGGAAATGATGTTCAACTAATTTCAGGGTGGAACACTATGCTTGTTTTCTAATGGATGGTGTACAGCTCTGCTTGTTCTCAGTCGCATGTTGACTGTCTTACTGTTGATATGGTCGATTTGCTTGCCCGTACAAATGAGAAAAATGAAAAACTCTTGTCATATACCTTTCTGATATTCAGGTTTCTTTGCTGACAAAGCTAGCATATAGCTTTTCTTCATGGAGGTTTCTTAGGTTCAACTTTTCTCGAGATTTTTTGCTAGAAAAGTTGTGTTAGATAGCAACGAGTTACTTCGAAAAATTCATGTTGACAACTAAACATATATTATTGTGTCCACTTACCGGACCCGAAATAGTTGGGATTATGGCGTTTGTTGCAAAGAAGCACCATCTCCCCATTCTCCCCACCCACCCCCAAAAAAAGGTGCACACACACTTCCTTACCCTTTTGTGTTTGTAATTTTTGTTCTACTGAATCCGTTATGTTTAATAGGCTGCAGATGTTCCAGCCAACTTCCCTTTCAAAATTGAAGATAACCCTGGGGAACAGATAGTAAAATTGACCAGAAAATATGATGGTGAAACCATTGGGGTTGAAGTTTACATGCCACATCTTGTCACTGGGGACGATGATGACAGGGAAGATGATGACTCTGAGAACACTCCGCAATCTACCCTCCCTCTTCTTGTCAAGATCTCCAAGGGTGCCGGACCCTCTCTGGAGTTTAATTGTAGTGCTTATCCTGATGAGGTCAATATAGACAGTTTGTCTGTTAAAGATCCAGAGAATTCTGATGATATGGCTTTCGCTGGGCCTGACTTTGGGTGAGTGTCTACCCAGTTTGGTAATGTTTCCTGTTTACTTTTTTAGAGGTTTCAAAAACAATTTTTTGATTTAGTTTTCATTTTGTGCTTTGTAGAAAATGTGGTTGTATATTATGTTTGAAGTAGGAGAGATATGAAGGATGATGAAAAGAGGAAGGGTGAGTGTTGGCACAACAACCCATGAGCAAAAAAGTGTAAATTGTGTTTTGATAATATACAAATGTCAAAACATCAGAACCATTTTTCTTACATTTTGTTTTCCCGAACCAGTTGCAAAGTTTGTTCTCTATTTTCATTTTTCTCTTTCCTATCTTAATTTCTGACTCAATCTCTTTTCTGTACTTTCAGGGATTTGGATGAGAATCTTCAGAAGGCTTTCCACAAGTATCTCAATGTTCGGGGACTTACGCCAAGTGCGACGAATTTCTTGCATGAGTATATGATCAACAAGGACAGCAGAGAATACAAGACGTGGTTGCAGAATCTCAAGAAGTTCGTCGAGGCATAGGTTTCCACTGAGAGCGACAATTTAGAGCAAAAATAATTGAAGCCTTTATATTGTATTATTTGGTTCTGATCTCAAGTTATTCTTTCCAGAACTAAGTTGAATTCATTTGTCAAGTGTAATGAATTGGGTGTGTAGCACAATTAGCGTAGTTATCAATGAGGTACGATTTTTTAGCGTAAATTAGCAATATGTTTATGGATTAATTGCACAATACATCTATGGACAAAATCCTTGACGTTTTTCTGCTGTTTTTGCCTCGCATTTGAATGAATTTTGGCACTTGTCTTGTTTGGATGAAGAAAAACTCGCAATGAAACTCTTATGAATTGGAAACGTTTCCAAGTCATGGGACTCTTGTGATATTTAGTTATGCAATTGGTATTGAGATTCTTGAACCACATTAGTTTTGTACAACGATAAACCACATGTACATGTATAAGAAGAACTAATCGATATTCACAAATGATAAAGAATGACCAATTGTTGCCTTATTAAAATTCAGATTAAAAATCTGATTGAATACCACAATACGTTTTTATCATAAAAAAATCTATTAAAATCCTTTAAAATTCCTATCCGATATACCCTCTTAGTAATTTATTGAACATCCTCGTTTCCCTTTTGGGAACTATCTGTTGACTTTTATTAGTTATCGACTTAAATAAGTAGTTTCTAGTATATTGATTAATTAACTTTTGTTTAAAATAACTTAATTAATCTCGTCCCACTTTTTTCCCAACCAATATGCTGGCCCTTGTACTTAAAGAAGGTAGCACGATGTGATGATTTATCATTACTATGTATTGATCCAATTTTTACAAAAATTAGTGCATGGATTAGTTAATTCTACTTTTACTTTCTACACACACACAAAAAAAAATATATATATATATATCCAAGTGCGAATTAAATTATAAAAATAGATCTGCACAAAATTAGGGGTTGATCTTGGTTGTTTGTGTTGGCTGAAACTAAGAAAGGTAGATATTAACAATGTCGATATGTTTCAACATTTATATACCTTGCATCATAACATCTAAAAATTTCTAGGTTAAAACATAGAAAAAACAAACAGCCAGCGATCTCAGTTCGGCTGAAGCCAGCAAGACCCAAGTTGCTCCCTCGTACCATAGCAATCTTTGGACGAACCCTCATTCCGAGCAGAGCAAAATTCACTTGTTCTAAGACACAATGACACCATGGCACCGTTCCCGTGAAAATTAGGAAGGAAAATCTTGTCTTCCATTTCGGGGGTTTCCGCTAACTTTAAAAAAGAAGACATCCGACTAGCATACATGGTATACTTTCCCAAACTCACAATTTCTTCCCACTCCGATCTATTCAACTTGAAACCCATCCATTTCCCTGTATTGTCGATAAAAATTGAGATAACTTCTCCATGGCATTCGGCTAAGAAGCCTTGATAATGGGAGAGGTATCTTCTTTGGGTCCTGCAATATAAACGCCATTTCCATTTGCTGCCCCATTGACTCAAAACTCCGAGTTCCCCATTGTGCCTCATGAAGTAAAAAGCCCCATTGGCGAATATCTGACAATTACCCCAACCAAGCCCCTCGCAATTTAAGTTCGCCAATGAGAAGTCCTTCCAACCCTCTTCCCTCGAAGAGCAAATATTTAAACGACCAACCTCCTTATGCCCGTAAAACGTAATGATGATCACGACACAACTAGAAGAAGTAGGCGAACCCGAGAAGGCAAACCGTGAGGTGCTGAAAGAGTCGAAAAACAAATCTGGATATCGTATCACATTTTTGGTGAAGGGATTGACGAAGTATACACTAAGCAGGTGATCTTGTGTATATTTGCACATTAGTAGCCAGTCATCTTTACAATGACAAAGTGTAGCATCTCGTAGAGATACAGGAACTTGCACAAGATATCTATGACTGCGCTCTGGACCGACGATATCAAAAATACTTTGGTTTTTCTGGAAAGAGAGCAGCCATGGGGACACAAAACGGTTGACTTCAAATGGAGGGGCTGCTTTCCTCCAGATAGTGGAGATGGCGCTGAAGTTCTTGTATGCAAAATAGTCGAGCCCATAGGAAATATTTTTACAGATATCTAAAGGCAAATCAGGACAGCATCTTCCAATCGGTTTGTTCTCTTCCTCTTCTCCAGCCTTCGTCATCTTCTCAAGCGGACTTTGTTCAGCTTTCCTTGTCATGCTCAAGGCTTGCCCAAAGGAACTTGTTGACCTGCATACAATGTGTTCTTCAATTAGTTTTGTGAAATGCAGATAATGGCAAACGTCATTTAAACTTAACGAACACCAGATCGTTACCCTAACTATTCCAAACTTAGCTTAGTATGTGAGTTGAATACTTGGGCACTCATGTGAAAGTATATAAATATGTGATAACTAGTATCCATGACTCGCAACATTAGTACTTTTTCTACTTATTACAAAGATACTGTCTTCTACCCTCTATATCCCATACCCACACCAAATGAGGCCAGTAAAATACTTGCATAGACACTTTGACCCTTGGATGAATGTAGATGTATGTGATAACAGACAAGTAGCGAAATTGCAAGAAACTAGGTATAAGATGGAGAGTTTTCACATGTAAATAAATTTAAATTCTGTTAGAAATACATTCTACTTTCATTAAATACAGAAGGACGTAAATTTGCACGGAAAGCACATATAAATAAGAGTGAATGTGGGAGGGAAAAAAAAAGGGTACCTGATCTGAGGCATTATCCACATGGGCGACTCCCATGGTGTTTCTGAATTTGGACAAGGCAGTGTAACAGAGAGTGTGCCCTCTTCAATATCATACATGTACAAGTGTAAGTCTATCCCACGCGTAAAATAAATGTGATTCCTTATTATTCCGGAGAAATTTGCTGGCCATGAAAACCCAATGCTGCCACTATAGGAGAAAAAAGCCCAATCTCCCACGCTCACAACTCCTTCCCATGCCTTTGTGGAGAAGTTCAACTTGTGAACCTCAACGCCAATAATCTCATTCCCAAACTCCTTACCAGCTTCCCTCTCCTCAGAACAAATACATATTATGAAAATCTCTCGACAAGACTCGACTAACTGCTGAGTTCTCTGCCGTCGCACGGATTGCTCCAGAGGACAAGGTAATGGAATCAACGGTTGTATATATAACACAAATGTATCATCCTTTTCAATAACTTCGATTTGTACCAATATAAGTCCGGTGAAAGTCAAACCATACAACTTACCATTGCAAGTAATTGGTGTATAAATGTGATCATTCATGTCGATAATCACCCTCTTGTAACATTGCCTAATCCATCGTTTTTCCTCACTGTGGAGACGACAAAACAAAATAACTTTATTGTTGTGGTCGAATAAGAAGACTGTGCTGTCAAGGCTACTAGGGTCAGATGACAAAATGCACGCATTTATACCATCAGAAGATTCGAGGTGCGGTAAAATAATTGCTTCTAGAGAGACAGGGTTCCAAAGAGAAAACCGGTGCTCAATTGATAGAAGTAACCAACCATGGCAGCAGTTCCATACTCGTTTGTTTTTCAGTTCCGGAACAGAGCAGACACGTGGCTTATCGTAATTGGAAGCAGAGAAGATTGTCATGATTTCTGAGCCGGGTCCGTGCCTGTACACAAGCCAAGGCCAAGGCCCCCATGTGTCTCCTATTTCCTGTACTTCCATGGATCACTAACCAAAGATAAAGATTAGTTAGCAGATGAGAAAACATATACAAAGATGTGAAATACATACATAAACACATATTTCATTTTAGCTCTAAAAATCCCTTGATAAAATATAAAACTAATGAAGAACAAATAATAAATCTTTACCAGTGTTGTTAAAAGCTCTCTGGGCTTTCGCCTAGGCCCTCGGGCGAGGCCAAGGCGCTTTATATTGGTAAAGGCCATTGACGTCACTAAGATGTCGCCTAGGCAAGCACCTTGAGCTAAGGAACTAGCACCTAAGGCGCCAAGGCTAGCACCTCAACTTAGGTCATGCTATTTTTCAATTTTATTCGTTCTATCTTTGTGGTGTATAATATTTTTATGACACATTATATCGCCATCACTTATTATTATTAATTAACCAAGAAAAGTATCACTGGTATGAACTACAAAAAAGATATATAATACATCAAGAAGCTACCTGGCTTGAGACTATTTATGTCTCTTTAAAAATATACCTCCTACTGTATTTAATATTTCTATCATGTAAACAAACATGACCATAGTATGAGGAGAAAATATTTTGTGCTGAGCTTGCACCATTCTATCTTGAGCAACTTTGAGTCACACCGACTACCATAATTCATAGTATTTGATGTGATAACAATTAATAAAACTGTGGGATACAACAGTTGGATACTCAAAATAGAATGTGGCATTATCCTCGGAACACTAAATATATTTGCAGTGTATAAAGGTCCGTCATATTAGAAAATGATTTGCATACGCACCACCTAGTTTTATGGTTGTGAAGAAATAGTTCATGCTCCATGAAGCATGTTGCAAATGTGATCCATTCTTAATCACGCACGTTTTATTAACTTTATTACTTTTTGTCGCATCAATTACTGTGGGTCGCCGCAAATATACATTTGGAATCGAATGTGGCTTATTCCCTATGCAGTATGAAATGTTTTCTACATGTTTGTTTGTCTTCTTATCTAAGGATCAAAGTTCTGGATGAGGATGATTGCTAGTCGATGAAATGCTGTAATGTGAAGCAATTGCATATATATACGTACATCCATACAAATTTATAGTATAATAATTTTTACTAAATACACATGTAATGTAACTTACAAGCATAGTTTCAAGCAAATTGCAAAAGGGAACATGGACAAAATGATTTTCAAATATTCCCTGTTCAGTGCCTCAGATTATACCCTGGCACCCATCCACTCATTGTAAGATAGTCAAAAAGGAATCTTTTTTGATAATTTAAAAGGCAGCAGTGCAGCCTGGATTTTGATCCAGAGAGAAACGATCGTACAAAAGTAAAGAAAAATATATTATGTCTAGTAACTAATTTTTGTATTTTTTGCCTACTGACTCAGGTTTCAAGAATCATGGCAGCTTCCACCAATGGTTTCACCATCTAATCTGATTTTAAAAACAAACACAAGCAACACAAAAACATCAAGATCAGCTTTAGAAAACCAAATGAGCAATCATGTATAATAAAGATTGTATATGCTATGGAAAATTTTCGAAGTATCATAATCTCATACACCTAACCAGCACAAATAAAAAAGGCAGGAAGCCATAAACGTAACTCAAACAAACAGAACATCTTGGATAAAATTAGGCCTTATATTTCCCACATACCCAAGTTCTTTTACTGTACATGTATCAAAAAAGTTTCTAGTCAACTTATCTAATCACAATGTATGTATTTTTAAAAATTCAATTTTTTACACAAGCAATTTTGGATGAAAGACTACACGTGTAATTAATTGTGATTATCTATTATCATCATCATCATCATCCAAGCCTTAAAATCCCATTAAATTGGTATCGGCTAAATGGAACCCAAATAAGATGTCATGTTGGGTCGTTAACGTGAATTTGTAGACGCCACACATTTATATCCAAAGCAACTTGCTCATATATTTATGTCATCCACATGTCCTTCTATATCACTTTCATCCACGTAGTTAAAGGTCTCTCTCCACCACTCATCAATGTTCCCACATCAATAGAAAATGTTTAAGAATCATAATCCCGAAAATAATGATTCAAGACTACAGAAAACAAGTAAAATATTGTATAATAATCCTATAACTAAATCTCACATATATAAATGATCCACAGTCATATGAAACTACTCTACTCTATTGTGATATTTATACTTCACAAAAAGATCCAATATTTTTTTCAAGAAGTTGCACTAATTTTTATGGATGTCCAAAGTCCACTAATTAAGAACAGAAGTTCTAAATGAGCTTCTATCCCAAATTTTAGAGATGAAACTCAAGCGACCGCTCCACCAGTCTATCTAACATCATTCAATCCCCTAAAAAGATAAGGGGTCTGCTATAGTGATCCTCTTGAAGTAGGGACTACTTTTAATCCACAAATTTATTGTAAGATTCGGTGGTCTTCTGGTATGGGTATTCCCTATATCTAAGTTTCGACTTTTGAATTATAGGGATTAAAATTTTAGGGTATTCTTACAGGTATATCTATTTTCTTCCCCTAAATTTTAAAACCATAAATATAACTGTAACTATAACAACGTCTACACCAGCCCTTGAAATTCAAAACTGGATAGTATTAGGGATGAGCTATGGCCCCTAATTCGGGGGATCACTGCAGCGAGATCCCTATTTTAGGGGATTGAATATTCCTACATATAAAGGCGTGAGCAATCCCTAAAATTTGACTCCTAAATTTTAGGACAGAAAGATTGATGACTGGTTAAAGCACCCTAAAATTTACGGTTCAAATAAGCTACAGACGCTTAAGGGCGATTGTGATTGATACAAAAATCAAATTAGATAACTAAAAAGTAAATTCTATTAAATCAAATTAGTGTCGAATAAAGATGGTACCTATTAAGAGAGTTGAGATCGGCGCCGGAGAAGGGTTGGGCAAGAGGGCGGTGGCGGTGGAAGGAGAGAGAAGTTGGAGAGAGAACCGTGTAGCAGGATTTATTATTTTTGCAATTTATATAGTTACTATGTTGTAAAAAAAAATTATTAAAATAATTATTTTTTTCGCTTATATATATACATTGGATAAATATTTTCTTCAAATTTCTAATTTTTGTAGTTTTGATGTATAGAATTGAAGTTTTAGAAAGATGTGAGCCATTTTTGTTTTTTTATAGTAAATATATTTTTAGATTAGAAAGTGAAATTTATAAGTAAAATAAGAAATACTAGTGTGAAATTCACAATAATTTTTTTACTTAAGGAATTTTCCCTATCCTTAATTTCTCAAACCAGAAATTTAGGGCATTCACTCCACTCTTTTTAAATCATCATTTCTCCCCCTTCTAATTTCTAAAATGAGAAATTGAGAAGATAAATCTATCACATTTATATTTTTATTTTCAGAAATATTTTTAAAAATGCAAAAGTAAAATTTCTATTGAAAAAATTACTATTTATAATTTCACTATTAAAAAAATAATTTATTTCATACCAAAATAAAACAAATACTCTAATATATTAGAAAAATATTTTTTTAGAATTTTATATTTTTTGTATATTAATATCTATGATGTGTGGAAATGAATTTTTAGAAAGTCTGATTGAACTATTTTGTACAAAAAATTAGGTTTTAGAAAGTAAAATTTAAAAATAACATGAGAAATATAGGTGTAAATGCTCTTACGAGAGAAATCTCTCACGGCTGTCTATTTATTTCAAGAATTTTTTTTAAGAATGCTACAATACAATTTTTTATAGTTCATAACAACATATAATTGATTTTTTTGGCACCAAAAAAAAAACTAATATGATAGGAAAATATTTTTTGCATAATTTATTGTTTTTTTATATATAAAAATAAATTTTTAGAAATTTTGGTATGACTAATTTTTTTTTTCATGAGAAATAAATTTCTATAAAATGAAATTTACAAATAAAATAATAAGTGGTGGTGTGAACACTGTTACATATAAGTAATAATATTTTTTTGATTGATCTATATAATTGTAATCATACACATAAATTTTTGATAAATTCACGGTTTTCGTGCAGCATGGTTTTCTTAGATTATTATTTAGTGTGATTAATAATCTAAATAGTAATATTGCTTTATTGCATTCTAGTAATATTTTCCCAAACATAAAAGAGTAATATTCCTTTTATTTTCAAATATACTTTCTACCATGAGATTCATATGTTCACTGTATTTTGTTTCTCAAAATTTTTTGAAACATTGAAATGAGGTTAAACGCTATAATAATCCATAAAATTACCAAATACCCTTAATTAGCACCCATTTAGTAATTTTTTATATTTTTAAAAAAAATTGTGTAATTATACAACCAAAAAATTATTTCCTTTCGATATAGTGATTTTTCTTTATTTTATATATATATATATATTTTTTTATTGGGACAAATTGTAATTAACCCATATTTTTATTTTGAAAATAAAATATACTTTCTACCATGAGATTCATATGTTCACTGTATTTTGTTTCTCAAAATTTTTTGAAACATTGAAATGAGGTTAAACGCCATAATAATCCATAAAATTACCAAATACCCTTAATTAGCACCTATTTAGTAATTTTTTATATTTTTA
>MKEJ01034110.1:0-16507 GCA_001753735.1 Embelia ribes
AATATATATATGTATATTTTAAATTTAAATCTATCTATTAAGTGAAAGACCAAAATGCCTCTGCCACATGGCACTAACTTCTGACTTAGCAGATACCGTATTGCCGAGCATAATTTTGAACAAAGCCTTAGGTTGGTATCCTAATTGGAGGATACCTTAGATTGGTGTAGTAATTGGATTTTGGTCCAAAGGTTGGCGTGCTAACAAGGATTTGGCCCTAAATAGTATGACCTTTTTTCTTGATTGGAGTTCCTTGAATTTCATTTTTCTCATGCCCAAGTCTTTCTTTCATTTTATTTTTTGCTGATTTACTTTGTATTGGACTTCACTTGGATTATCATTAGGCTTTCGGACAAAGTTTACTTGCTTGTTGATGAGGTACTGAAGAAGTTGGCTTCTGTTGCTACAACACATAGAAAACATTTTATTTTGGAGCTTTCTGAACTTGCAAACAGTTTAAGCAATTCTGCTGTTAGTGAGCTGGTTACTCTGAGGAATACACATATGCTAGGTCTAAGTTCTGGCTCAATGGCTGGGCCTGGTGTTTTACGTGTTCTTCAGACGCTTTGCTCACTTGCATCACCTGTTGTTGATGGTGCGGAGAACGATGGTGAAATGGAAGAGCATGCCATCATGTCGAAATTAAGTGTTGCGCTCGAGCCACTATGGCAAGAGCTGAGCAACTGCATAAGCAGCACTGATGCAGACTTGGCACAAAGCTCTTTCTCTTCCGTTATGTCAAATACAAATGTTCAAGAAGAGCTTGCACCTGGCTCCTCTTCTTTATCTCCTCCCCTTCCTTCAGGAACTCAAAGACTGTTGCCTTTCATTGAGGCTTTCTTTGTTTTGTGCGAGAGAATACAAGCCAACAACTATGTAACACCGCATGATCATGCTGATACAACTGCTAGAGAGGTCAAAGAATCTGCTGGGACTTCAGCCCCATCCCCCACTAGGGGTGGAGTTGATTCTCAGAAAAGGCTCGATGGGTGTGTAATTTTTGCCAAGTTTGCGGAGAAGCATCGTCGTCTACTCAATGCCTTTGTGAGGCAAAACCCTGGTTTGTTGGAGAAGTCTCTCTCTGTCATGCTGAAAGCGCCAAGGTTGATTGATTTTGATAATAAAAAGGCCTATTTCCGCTCAAGAATTAGGCAGCAGCATGAGCAACATCTCTCTGGCCCACTCCGAATAAGTGTGCGCCGGGCCTATGTTTTGGAGGATTCCTATAACCAACTGCGGATGCGGCCCACTCCGGACCTGAAAGGTAGATTAAATGTACATTTCCAAGGTGAAGAGGGTATTGATGCTGGTGGCTTGACTAGAGAGTGGTATCAACTGCTTTCTAGGGTTATATTTGACAAGGGAGCTCTGCTCTTCACCACTGTGGGAAACAATGCAACCTTCCAACCAAATCCCAACTCCGTCTACCAGACCGAACATCTCTCTTACTTCAAATTTGTGGGTCGTGTGGTGAGTCTTTGTTGACCATTTGAAGCACTTTCTGTTCATCAATTTTGCTATTAATTTATCTATTTTTTTATTTTCTTTTGTGCTTAATATATATATTTTTGAAGCTTGAATGCTCTACATACTGTTATGTTTATGATGCAGGTTGCTAAGGCATTGTTTGATGCACAATTACTAGATGTTTATTTCACTCGGTCTTTCTACAAGCACATTCTTGGAGTGAAGGTGACTTACCATGACATAGAGGCTGTTGATCCTGATTACTATAAAAACTTGAAGTGGATGCTGGAGGTAACTCAGTGTTTAATTACTTCCTTTTAATACTACATTTACTACTAGTGATGGTTTTTAATCTTTTTTATGCTTTCTTGTTTCAGAATGATGTGAGCGACATACTTGATCTTACATTTAGCATGGATGCGGATGAGGAGAAACACATTCTTTATGAGAAGACTGAGGTACTGATGTTCCGTTGGTGCTTTGTTCTTAACGCCATGATTCTTTTAGTTATTTTTTGTTGTGCTTCAATTTGAAATGATCTGATGAGTTCCCGCTCCTCTGCCTGAAACTTTGTTTGGCCATTTCACAATATGTACTTATATTTTCATAATTTGCTTGCGACAGGTTACTGATTATGAGCTTAAGCCAGGAGGGAGAAATATACGGGTTACTGAAGAAACGAAGCACGAGTACGTAGATCTTGTGGCTGATCATATTTTGACAAATGCTATCCGTCCTCAAATTAATTCCTTCCTGGAGGGTTTCGATGAGTTAGTACCTCGAGAACTTATTTCCATTTTCAATGATAAAGAGCTCGAGCTCTTAATCAGCGGACTTCCAGAAATTGACGGTGAGTTGGCATGCTCTGCACTTGGTTACACAATGTATCTTTTGTGGTTGATTTTCTTTATATGTGGTTGACTTGATCAAACCTTTGCAGTGGATGATTTGAAGGCCAACACTGAGTATACTGGCTACTCTGCTGCGTCTAGTGTTATTCAATGGTTTTGGGAGGTTGTCACAGCTTTTAATAAGGAGGACATGGCAAGATTACTGCAGTTTGTCACTGGAACATCAAAGGTAACTTGTTTTAATTTAATCAGATGAAATACTCTTATGCTCCCCCAAATGCATGTCGAAGTGGTTATGATTGGCATGCTCTTCATTTCAGCGCGAGTTCTCTGTCCTATACTCCTAATAAACTACAATTTTTGTTCACAGGCATGACATTGACAGTTCTCTGAAAATGTTGAAAACATAGAATATTTATAGACGCTAAGTCAGTTATTTTAGACAATACAGGATAAATAATTGTAACACCATTCCAGCAGTCAAGTACTGTTCGATTGCATAGCCCACAAAGAGATACTAACAGTGGATGTTGATGAAGGGAACCTGAAGTGGAAGGTAGTCATTGCACTGAACGAAAGGATGGAGTCTCACTCCTAATTTTCTAGCTGATCCAACCTAGTTGGACAACCTCGCTTGTGTAGCCTGACAACAACTTTTATGTGTCTGCCAAAAGTCTTTCCGGCTTGCATATAAACCTTTTGGGGCTAATGTTTCTTCGTATTATGCAGTTTATTTGCTATAACTTGTAATGGGAAAAATGATTTGGTGTCTCAAACAAACTATATACCGACATAGACTTCTATTGTCCTTGCTCTTGTATAAGTTTACCAACATTTATATTTTTGGTTTTGTAGGTGCCTTTGGAGGGTTTTAAAGCGTCGCAAGGCATTTCTGGTCCTCAAAGGTTTCAGATTCACAAAGCCTACGGTGCTCCTGAGCGACTACCATCAGCTCATACATGGTTCGTCTTTTCTGTTCGAGTTTGTTTGATTCTACAATTGTTTTCCTTTTGATTTTGGATTATGGTATTCACTAATAACCTCTTACTAAATTATTTTCTTACCTTGTCAAGCTTTAATCAACTAGACCTTCCTGAGTATACTTGCAAGGAACAGCTACAGGAGCGACTCCTCCTTGCTATCCACGAGGCTAGTGAAGGGTTCGGATTTGGTTAAATAGATGTATTTCTTCTTTTACCCCAGTAATGTCAGCGCTTCCCATTGCCACGTACATGTGAGTTTGACATGTTTTCCTTTGATTTGCTAATTTCATACATATATTGTAAATATAATTCGCTTCCCATGTCGAGATTTTCATCATTCATCCCAGTGAATTTCATGCAAATGCCTGTCCTTTAAGGAAGTTGGTTTTTATGGTTATGTTTGCTATTTTAAAAATTACATTCTAAGAATTACCGTATCTTTTAGTTGATATCATTACATGCTTGAAACGGACAGGTTATTCATTTTGAGACAAAGGTTGGATAGTATTTGTTTTTTAGTAGATAGATATACGGTTGAATTTTCATTTGTTCCTTTGCCTATGCCAACTTTGAGTAAGAAATAAATTCTAAACCCCTTCTTTCTTTAACATGTTACTCTTTTCTCTGCTTCCAGATTGTTGTAAGTTCTAGGCCCTCGGTCTTGCTCCGCAGGAAGCACAAAGGACCGGTCTTTTGCATTTGTATGGAAATGATGCCGAATTTGCGAAATTCGGAGATGATGACTATGCTGTTTGTTTCAGTTTAGTTTTTACCCACCCCATTTTGGGCTGTTGTAATTAAGAGCTAATAGTTATTTGTCCTCTCTCTCTTTTGGGGTTTATAGTTTCATATGTAGATGTAGTGGGCGATTGGTATTTCTCATCAGTTTTTTGGTTTTCTAAATGCTGATTTGAAATTGTTAATCTTGTCAGATGCGATCTAATTATTTTATCGATTATTTAAGATATTCTTCATGTTCATTCTTTTAATCAGTCTATTTCGCAAAAGTTCTCAACTTTTACTCGTGACGAAATAATAGCACAGTTAACAGAACTCGCTCGGAGCTGGAAAATAAATTACGTCCAATGTGGGAATAGTTTGTGTGGGAGCTTTTCCTTCTTCCTGGAAATTGCAAATATAAAACTTAAATGATGTCTAAAAACGTAATAGGTGCAATAATAATAAGTTCAAAATATATATTTCCAAGGCATAAAAAAATACTTTTGGTACTTTTAAATTTTATATATATATTTAGAAGAAACATGTACAACACTTGCAATTACTAAAAGTATAATCTAATAAAACTAGCTCAAATCCCTACTCTGTTTTAGTAGATCAAGATTTTTTGTACACAGTAATATAATATACGGAAATAAGTAAGTACATAGTTAAATGAAATAAAAAAAAAATTAAGAAATTAACCGGCAACTATCTTGATCATAAGTCACCGTCATCCCTCATCGCTTGTAGTTATTCTCTGTATGTATTTTGTACGTATACATGATTATTACTAATATATATATGTATATACATACATACATGATCATGTGTTTCTGTATAGTGGCGCTATCGGTCTCTCCTTCTCTCTCTCTCTGCTATCGAAAGAAGAATTCCGCAGAGTAATTCATGTCGGTATGAAGTTCAGCCCCCATCTCTCTCTCTCTCTCTCTCTCTATATATATATATTTACTTATGTGTTTGATGATTTTAGGTGAGCTGGCTCGATTGTAAGCGTTCCGATCGCTACCATATGCTATGTTGATTTGATCTTGCTCTAATTCGCTAATTAATCAATTATCTGCTTGATCTTTCCTCTAACTGTACGCAATTTGATTTTCCCTATTTGGGTTGTGATAATTGGAAATGAAGGGTTTTAGCTGGTTTAATGATTACTTCTTTCTCCGTATAGCATATGTTTCCTAAATTTTCTTTTTCTGATTGAATAAATTTATGGTGAATTATGCAATTCTGTTTTTATTTGTGTGCTTGAATTTAGTTAGCAATTTGATTTTTCTTATTTGGTTTGCTGATGACCTTTGTTTGTAAATGAAGAGTTTGGTTCAGTGAAATCTGTTTAGCTCTTGAATATGTGGTGAACTATGCAATTCCCTTATTATAGGTGTATTTGTTGGCTTCTTTTTATTTGGGTGCTTTTACAATTTCCTATAATTCTGGAAATTTATTAGCAATTTGATATTTCTTAGTTGGTTTGATGATGACATTCATTATTTGGAAATGAAGAGTTTTAGCTGGTTTAATTATTTATTCTTCTTCTTGGATATGTTTCCATATGTGGTTTAGTAAAAGTTGTTTTGCTCGAGTTTATGGTGAATTATGTGCTTGAATTTGTTGGGTTCTTTTTGTTACGGCGCTTTTAACATTTTCCCCTAATTTTGGATTTTATTGGCAATTGCATTTTTCTTATTTGGGGTTTGTTTGGTTGTAGCTTTTAATCAAATAAATCAGCTTATTTCTAGTTAAGAATAAAAATTGGATGCATCAATCTTAAAACTTACAATTTATTTAGGCCAAAATAGTAAATAAGCTCAACTTAAAAGCTGAGCAGCCAAACGCTGTCCAGCTTGTAAGCAAATAGGCTGAAAAGTTGGAGCTTATAAGTTGCAACCAAACAAGCTCTTGTTTATTTGGAAATGAAGAGTTTTAGCTGGTTTAATAGTCATTTTCCCTAATTGATATGATTTTATATGTGGTTCAGTGGAAGTTGTTTTGCTATTAAATATATGGTAAATCATGTAATTCTCTTCCTTATGGGGGTGCTTCAATTTATGGGTTTTTTTTTTTCTCCCCTTAGAGTGCTTCAACATTTCCTGCTAATTTTTTAAATTTAGTACCAAGGTTGTTACCCTTTTGGCAGTTCCTAGCTTTAGGATGTTTTTATAATTCCCCTCTAATTTTCATGCAGTATCCTCCACATTTAAAAAGAAAGGAGGCTCAACTCTTAAGTAAACCAACCATTAGTCCGATACCAAACTAATAACTTAAAGTGTCAAGCAATAATTGGTTTGAGATTAGTCAGCAACTCTAACAACTGCATATTAGTTTATCGTTTAGCTTAGTTGTCCTATCTTTGGTTATCTGCTTGATTGTCCATGTTGTAGATGACTTGTAAGCAAAGCAACCTATATTACACTATATTGGGGTCAGTTTATGGTTGAACCAGTTAGGATTGGGCTGATGACCATGACACCTTAAATAAGATATTGTACCAGTCTTGGGGTATGTAACCTATTGATATCTGGAACAAAAATGATTCACATACCGACAATCCAATTTTTTAAGGGAAAAGTTCAATGCATGGATGTTACCACGTATGTGTTTGTATTTACATGATATTTTGTACTTATTATCATTACTCTATCTGGAAAGCTAACATGAGCAATTTTCTGCACTTTGATTTTAGAATATGACTGGGCATCTATGCTTGTTTCTCTAGGATACAAAAAATTTAGCTCATATCACAGCTTATAAATGATTCATTTTGCTGTTTAAGTAAAACTAAAGAATGAAAAGAGAACACTGTTTATATTAAAAAAATTGCGTATTCCGCTGATTCAATGTTTTTTCTACTTCGTCCTTGTTCTGGATTTTTACCTAAATGTTATTTTTTGGTGCAGTTTTGTCTTGTTTTAATATGCATAATACTTGCATATATACATCTATGTAAGCTATCGTTGGAATTTTCTTGTCTTTGTTGATTATTTGCTTCGTCTTGTACCAGGAAAAAGGAGGGCCATTGCCTAAGTTTGGTGAATGGGATGTGAATGATCCTGCATCAGCTGATGGATTTACTGTGCTCTTCAACAAGGCCAGGGATGAGAAAAAGACAGGTGGCAAAACTGAGTCACCAACAACGGCAGATTCTATTCGGCCTAGATTAGACCCTGCCAAGTCCCCAGCTGTAAGTTGTTTGCTTTACAATATTGCTCCTACCATGAGTTTTTATTTGTATAGATTGCTCAAATTGGAATTACCTATGAGCTACTAAGCAACTAGCCTATAGAAATGTTGCAGTTCATTCTTTTCGTGCAATTGCTACTCCGCAATGACTTCATTTGGTTCACACTATCTTAAGATTTATGTGCTTGGATTTAACCTATCGAACTTTAGATTTGTTCTATGCCTAGAACTTGGTGAATGGCAGAGTATGCTATATAGTGAATCAAACAATTCCAGTTTGACTTTTTATAAAACAATTGAATTTCTTTCAAAAATATTCGTTAAATACTTTTTTTTTGTTATGATGTTCTATATATTTTCATGGACAGGACACTAAACTAAAACTAATGTCTAGTTTCTCCTTTCACGATAATTTGACGACTCTTGTAATCTTGGTTCTACTATTGGAACCACAATTGTATACTAGTCCATGTCTAACAAAGGTGACATTTAGACAAGGAGAAAACTCCCATTTGGTCTTGCACTGGATGTAAACGATTGATTTGGAAGTCATGTTATTTTGTTTTAAATTTGATGGGGCAAGTTATTTTAAGATGTGTAACTGACGTTCTAGATGAACTGTATTGCAGAAAAAATGGTTTTGCTGTACCCAAGCCCCGAAAGCAGAATCGTAACGAGGTTGTCTCTGTGACGAAGCTTCTTTATATAAGATCATGCTTTCATACCTTCCCAACATACTTTTTATTCACCAGCTGGTATTTGTCCCACTTCCATTTTGTGTGCTGTTCAAACTGTGTTTCTGTGTGAAGTAATACTGAAGTAAAATGAAATTTGATATGAAAAATGTTGTATTTTTGTATGTACGGATTGGTGGCTTTCCGTTTGAAGCTTTCTGTCACACTCTATCATGTTGGTTTGGTCTCGAAGTTTGCTTGTGATGTTTTTTAAAATTCCTTTTCTTTTTGAAGAGAACTATTGAAAATTGATCGGTAGAGGTTTCCGACCATCTAGTGTCGGACAGTCCTATAGTACGAGTGTATCATCCGACCATGTAGTGTGATCCTAAAATCTTGGAGAAGATTCAAAATCATATTAATCAGACTTGCAATCAAAAAATGAAAAATAGAAATTTTGGCTAGGATCTACTCAAAAGGCAATTCTATTATACTAGGAGGGAATCTCTGCCACAAGCTAAGACTCACCAAAATGGATGCCGAAATGGATGTCTGTGGACACCTCGAAATAAATATCACATGCTTCATTTAGCGTGTCTTAAATTATTCTTTGTTAAAATTTCAAAATATGTCTGAGAATCCATGTGGCGGATTCTCAAGTCCAAATGGGTGTGAGTTGAGTAGATGCTAGGTCTAAAGAAAAAATATAGGTCAGATACTTGATCTTACACTAACATTATAGTCTCGATCAAATTGCTGGTCGGATTTATCTGTATGTCTGTCGACTAATTAGACATATTAGTCTTGAGTGACAATATATGTAATAGATGCAATTTACTAACTAATGTAGGCAATTGGCTACCAGGTCAATGGATCGATTATGCAAGTTGTATAATCGAGTACTTTTTGAGACCCGCAATTTGGGAGTAATTTGTTAAAAGAGATTACAATCACTCCATTGTTTTTTTGAGCCAAAATTTTTAGTATAAAATTTTTTGTTTGTAATTTTAATATTAAAATTATAATATAATTTTTTTTTGTGTAAGCTGAATCATTCTTATAAATTTTATACTATCCGCGGTCATGTGGGTCCGGTAGGATCTTAGTCTATTGGATTGTGGCCACCCCTGCGATATCAGTTACATCATCTAACACCTTTTTGTTTATTATTAATTTAGTTAATATTTAAGTCAAGTAATAATGGTATAAATTAGTATTTTTTCAATCACTATAATTTTTATTTAAATGAAGTAATTGTACTCCATATTTTATGTGGCTGTAAGTTAACCTGGTGTTGGGGGATGATTGAACTTTTTTCAGGACTCAACCATTTCCAACAGGAGAATAGTAAAATGGTTTTATGCACTTGACACACATAAGATCGCCATAGTAATTTGTGTTATGGAAAAGTTTTACTTTATGCTTTCAAACAATTATTTATTATATAAAAAAATTTATTATTCTTCGTACTAAAAGATTTTAAGGTAAAATATAATAATTATCAAAAATAAAATAAAGTTAGAAAACAAATATGAAATATTGAAATACCATAAGTACCGTCCTAAAATTAAATGACTCTAATATCCAATCGATTATGTTGTTGTCGAATTTATGTTCCTCAAGTAAAATAATAATAATATTAAATATCAAGATAATAGCAAATGTTTTTTCCCCCCTACAGAGCAAGGCCTACACAGTGGCCATTTATAGGAAATAAACCGTTGGTATCTCTATTTTAAAAACACAAGCTGCCACATGTATACATAAATAATTAAAACTTTTATTTTTTTTTAAACTCAAGTGTCTATTAACAGTAACAATTTGCTTCCTTTAAGAATTTATTACAATCTCAAGTATAGAAGAACTTTTTTAGAAAACAAACACCAAACAAGCTAAGGAAGATATAACAAAAGATTTTATCACAACGGAAAATGGAAACCGCCCCTTATCGCTCCTTAAGAGGAGCCCTTTGTACACGGGCAAATTGATCATAACCACAATCGAACATAGAACAATTTGTGCGAACAAAGATTCGACAACCACGTACTCCTCATGCCTCGTGATCATTTTCGTGATAAATCCGATCAGACTGAAAAGGTTCAGTAGTGCCAGTGTCGCGATGATTGTGAACATGATGGAAGGGCTCCCAAAGTCGAGCTTCTCTCTCTCGTACATCTTCAACATGTCATCATCGGCTACTTTGGAGGTGATGGTGAATGTTGTTTCGAAGAAACCGAGTTGTCTAGATATAGTGTCAAAGAAGGCAAAAAAGTATGAAGTAGTCCTTCGGATTAGCCACATTCGTTGTGAGTTCCACCATGCCTTGAGTGTGTCCCCACAGGCTAGGGCCTCGACAATGCTAGATCCGATCCTTGATACAAAGACATACGCGAACGGGAAGAACCATATGCTAGACGCCTGAAAAGGGATCGTTTTAATCAAGAAAAAGTTGTTTTAATTACACCACGTAAAGATGTTAAAGTACACAAGAAAGAAATAAGCGGTATAAAAGGCATTTCCACATATGGTAACTTTATTGATTATTATGGTGAAAAGAGTTCATAAGTGCAGTATTTTTGGATGACATGATGTATACAGTTTTAATCACATCTCCCGAGAGGCTATTTTCTGGGTACAAACTCGACCCTCGTATTGCAATAAATGCATGCATGTCCCTAATGAAATGTTCAATTTAGGTTTTTAAATGACACCAATGTGAATATCAAGAGGGACTGAACATGCAACAATTATAATATTCAGATGTCATATAAATACCAAACCAAACCAGTTCTTATGAATTAAAAAGAAAAAGAAAAAAGACATATTTACCTTGGGAAAGAGGGATAGGCCACTTAGAAGGCAAAGAGGAGGGACAATGACATAATATAGAGTGGGAAAGGAATTGGGAGCCCACAAAAGGTACAAACAATAACCCATTTGAGCACCCAATTTGATCTTTCCATGCCCATATATAAAGGGGCAATACTTGGACGCAAAAATCTGAAACATGCCCTCACACCACCTCTTGTACTGAACCAGAGCTTGCTCTAGAGTGATCGGACCCACGCCCAAAAATGCCTTCTTTTTTGGGTTATAGTATATCGGCTTCCATCCCCGGCACTGGATTGTCAGTCCCGTCACGATGTCCTCCACCGGGCACCCGTATACCAACCCCATCTGCATTTACGTACGCAAACGATATATTGGACTATTGTGGGATGTTTACCACACAACTCGCATGCATACTTGGTGAAATACAGGATGACGGAAGAATGTTAACGTCCAAAATTTTTGGCATGATCATTAGATGATATCATAAAATTGGTAAAGAAAGATTACATCTCGTGTTTAAAAAGAAAATTTCCTATGATAACTTCAGAAGAACAGTTATAAAAACATGAATTATTCATATATTTTTTGGAACAGGTAAAAAAAAACAAGCATCTTTATATGGTCCATATCTAAATGGAAAATGAACTTTTTTTGGTTAAATTACTTGTACATACGGACATTAAACAAAAAATGTTTGAGTATTTACTAACTACACTCGCATATGCTACCACTTTAATGCACGGTAAAATTTATAATTGTGAATCAAATAGGGGGGAAATGTAGGGGCTTAAAGACAAGGGGCAAAGAGAGAAAAGGTGATAGGTGATAGGCCAAGTTGTAATTTACCGTAATAAGTCAATTACCATTTTGATACATAGATTTACATAGAAAAAGCTATTGAAACACTAATATGAGCAATCAATGTGGTTCTATTTTTTTTCAATTGTAGCAATTAGACTCTAACTATTAATCCCACAATAAACTAATAAAAGAAAACCAAGGTTGAAAGCAAAAGATATGATTTTTATAGTTTACCCACAAAATTGTCTTTATAAACCTATTCTTATAGTGTGCATTCATGGTATATTAGGAAAAGGAGAATAAAAACCTCTTTTCCCCATTGAGTGCCATCCTCATAGCCACAACTTGCAAGTAGTTTTGATCTTTCCTCCAATTCATGAAGATTTTTAACATTCCTTGCATCCTTTGCACCAATTAACTCTTCTTTGTAACTTGGAATATATTTTTGCCCGCATAGACTCACTCTCCGATGAAAGCACCCGGTACCAACGTAGAGCGCCCCATCAAATCCATCTATGCCTGAAAGCTCAATCTTTACAACAGAAAAAACAGAAGAGATTAATTTCCAAGCACCGTCAGTTTACAGATTTTCACATATAAGCAGGTTGGATACATGACACATGTGCACAAACAAACAGGTGAGAACTAAAGTCTATGCATCTAACCTTACTACCAAACAATCTCTAACCGATTATGACACCAACCTTGTTAATCGTATTGAACGTGCTTGCGTAGATATCGTTCTTGGAGTTGTTAGTGTAGCATTGGGGATGTTGAACATAGGAGATCTTGTGACCTTGTTTTTCATCCATAAAGAAGCATAGAGCTTCTAATATTGCATCCGGATCATTTGAGTACATGTCACAGTCCGAGTTAAGGATAATTGCCCCGTTGCTTATCACCGAGGATACTCTTATCTGCAATTTTCAACTAATCGCTATGGGAAATATAGTTAATGTTTAGTTTAAGATACAAATGTCCAAAACTAAGCATGAGCCATTCAAACCTGTACCGATTTTTATTTATTTATTATTTTAATTAGGCCTCATCCAACCCTAATTTTGTAACTGTATTATTTTAAGTTAGTTGTATATGTTATAAAATTTCATAACTAGAATGTCTTGTGTTATTTCTGTTATATGATCTGATTACGTACTAACGCATTCATGGCCCCAGCTTTGAAGTTATGAGGGAAATTAGGCCTCTTCTCTCTTGCTAGGTACACTAGAGTTGGCAATTGATTCCCATCATCATCAACTGCATTTGGGTCCCTTTATTTTTTAAAAATCTGAAAAAAAAAAAAAAAAAAAGGAAGAAGAAGAAACTAGACTAATTTATGAACCAATGAAACAAAACATTCAACTTTCAGAAAACTTTTGGGAAATCCCCCATCTTTTTTGAACTAATGATGTGTCTATCTATGCCAAAATAAAATCAAAATATTGAAAGTACAGAAAAACTGTATCCAAAACAATCTCAAAATCAGTTCACTTTTTGTTTTTGAATAACAAATCATTTTACTTTGATCTCGCTGTTTTCATTGGACAGCATATACATCAAAAACTTGAAAGGAACTATAAGTGAAATTCATAAACTATAAATGGAACTTTTGTACACAAATATGTCTAGTTAAAAGCTGTGGTAGTTTAAACATTGTATACCGAGGCTCATATGGGTTGACAAGATGTAAAAACATTTTATTGAAAATAACTAAGTACAACAAAAAATGCACATGGCTGTAAAACCACGTAAACAATGAGTATATAAAGGCCGCTCAAACATCACAGGGGTTGTGCATCATGTACATGTATAGGAATTTTAAGGCCCTATCAAATAAATAAGAAGTACAAAACCATCTCAAGGCTTAAAGTGTAAAAATCAAAGCAGATCCCTAGGAATAAGTTATCTCCGACAGCATACCCATTCTTTTAAAATTAAAATGTATCATCTTAATTCCTAAAACAAAACAAAAATTTATCTAGTCATAAACCCACAGGTTAGTTTTTGTACTGAACTATTAGAGTGGGAAATTTTAGGGCTTTTTGGTGTCTGTTTTTCTCCGTGGCGCACATGCTTTATATACAAAAGACCTTGGACGTAAGACACATATTGTATCATAAGATAGTATTGGTGTAACTAAATGTACTTTATTTTATAAATGACAAAGCAAATAACAACATATGCACATGGCTGTAAGAATGGCTAGACCGAGATTTTTCCTAGGTTTCCAACATTTATCACTTGCATATTCTCTAGGAGCATTTGAAGGGTGAAAATATGAAGGCTTTATCCAATCAATGGAAAGTATAAAATCCAGCTCAAGGTTTAAAAAATGAAAACATATCAGATCCCTAAAAATAAATCTCTCCTATTGAATACTTTCTACTGAGATGTAAATTTTATCTAGTCCAAAACCCACTAATTAGTTCATGAACAGATCTATTAGATTGTGATATTTTTAGGGCTTTTTGGTCACTAACTATTCTTATGTCAACGAAAACATATTTATGAAGCACAGGTTTCAATGACATGAAGGTTTAAAAAAACAAGAACAGAAAAGCAACCAAAACACAAAATTAAATCAGCAACATTCATATATTTAACTACCAAACCATAATTCAAGGAAATAAAAATAAACTCAGGTACTATGCTTTTTAAACGGGAAAAAAAACAAAAAACAACAATCAACTTTCAAGCAAATATAGAAACAGGAAAAAAAAAAAAAAAAATTGATTTATGAACCAATGAAACAGAACAAACAAAGCATTCAACTTCCAAACAAGTCCAGAAATTTTTTTATCCAAAATAATCTCGAAATAATTTTACTTTTGTGTATTTCCTACGTTAACAAATAATTAGATACATTTTTAATTTAGGATGTCCAAAAATAATTAGATATTTTTATTTTAGGACATAATCAATTATAAAATAAAATAAATTATTATTATTGTCCTTTTTAATGATTAGAGAGGCGAAACCAAATAAAAAATAAATAACTCCGACGCTAATATGGGTCCACAAGATGTAAAAACAATTTAAAACAAAATCTACAACAAAAATGCACGTGGCTGTGAAACCAGTTAAACGGTTGACAGCGTTTAACGAAAAAAAAGTAGTACAAAGGTGAAGTAATATATTATAGCTAAAAAAATAAAATCCAATAATAAAAAAGCTTTTGCATAATTTTGTAATTACTTATGTTAAATTTTATTTTTATAATTTAGAACCTTATCTCACCATAATATTATTTTTTAGAAGGGTTAGATATTCTTTTTCAGGTTTGACTTTCGTAGGTTTTCAAGATATGCTAAAGGCCACAATCATCATGGGTCATGTCTCGTGTATATGCATATTCTCAATAAGCATTTGGAGGCCCTACAAAATCAATGCTATAGTTCCACAATTCCTCCATTAATAATTAATTCATTTGACCGGTTACATTATTTAGATATAATTAAAAAACATGTTTTGAAATTCTAAATAAGTACAAATAACTGATATATGCTTATAAATTTTTATCCTACTCTAGCCTCTAGTATTTAATAAAACAATAGTAATATATATTAAATTTTATAACTATTGCAACAAACAGAAATAGAAGTTGTCTATATAATTTTGGACATTCCAAAAAGAAAATACTAAATATATATATTTTTTAACAAAATAAGTAAATAAGAACTACAAAACCATCTAAGGCCGTAAAGCATTAAAACAAATTAGAACCCTAGGAAATAGGAATAAATTCTCTCGCACAGCATACTCATTAAAATTAAAATATATCATCTTAATTTTTTTTTTAAAGGTCAAAAATATAATTAGTCCAAAATCCAGGAATTAGTTTATAAATAGATTTAAATGGCTAAATAAAAAATAAAAATCCAACTACAGGCCTTCAAATTAAAACAAAGTTGATCCCATGGACAATGTTTTTCCTTTTGCATACACTTCGCCATTTTACGAAGAGATACATTTAAGTGAGATATTTAGGGTTATTATGTCACTCTTTTTTATCGTTAAATAAATTAAAACTAAAAAATCCATCTAAGAAGGCCTAAGATATTAAACAACACAACATATACCTTGGAATATATTCATTTCCATGGTACATAATCATATATTTATATTTTTATTTATTTTTGTCTTTTTTTTCTTTTTTTTCTTTTTTTTAACTGATAAGCAAAAGGAAAATAATCTTTTGAAGAGATTTCGTATAATTAATGAAGATAGATACAAATTTATGAAGCACAGTTTTCAAAACACAGTAAGTTTTGAAAAACAATCACGAAAAAGGAAAACACAAAGGGAGATCAGCAATTTTCACAGATTTGGCTACTAAATCTCAATGAAAGAAAATAGAAACAAAAAAATAGTACGGTACTTATTTAAACAGAAAAAGTAAGAAAACCACGCCATTTAACTTTCAAGCCGAACAGAAAAATTAATAAATAAAAATTATATATGAAACACAGAAAAAAACAACTTTTCAACCTTCAAACAACACAGAAAAAAAATAATGATAAAAAAATTATTGATTTAGCATAAAAATTTGACTGATTTATAAAGCAATAATAAATAACAACGTTAAAAAAACACAAAAAAATTTCACAAATAACGAAAAACTATTTATACTGATTTTTTGAACAAAAAACACATAATAAGAACGTTTAACTCAAAAAAATGCAGTGAGTTTTTTTTTTTTTATACTGATTCAAGAACCAAAAACATATAACAACGTTCAGAAAAGCACAGAAATTTTTTAAATAAATAACAAAAAATTATTTATACTGACTTTAACTAGAAGCACGTAACAAGAATATTTAATCTCTTGAAAATAACAGAAAAAAGAGGAAAATAATTTAAAAGGGACAAAATCGTTCTTTAAAAAAAGCACATAAAAGGGGAAATAAATAATAAACAATCAAAGTCGTTCCCTATCCCTTACGTAATGAAAAACATCAAACAACCAGCAGAACACTTTCAA
>MKEJ01034110.1:16517-29533 GCA_001753735.1 Embelia ribes
AAAAAAAAAAAAAAAACCTCACGAAATAAAAAACACACATATATATATATATGTACAGAGAGAGAGAGAGAGAGAGAATACCTGAAGAAAAAAATATAGAGCATCTGTCCCTATTTGGATATTAATGTTTAGGACCTAAAATGATCTCTGTGTCCCTCTACTTTAGTCTCTCTGTTTGAGAAAAACCCTGATATGTTGTTTCACTTCATTCATTGGTTTTGTCAACTATCATTATTATTATGTGTATATACATACACTTTATGTACTATCATAAGCTTTTCTTAGGCTCAGAATATCCTTATTTAGGATTGTGAGTTATTTCTTCACCTAGTTGGTTTGTTGTTCCTCACTTATACATGCACAAATACATACATACATACATAAATCAAGAATTCAATTTTAAGGTGATACAATTCTAAATCACCAAATTCTTGTGATTCTGCTTTCAATTTTCATTCTTATTTATTCTTTCGCTTTCATTTTTATTATTTTTTAAATTATACACTCTTACTTCAGAATCTGCACTTGTTCTATGTCTTGAAAACTTAGGGCCAACTTCAATATAAGATTTATTTATTTATTTATTAATTTAAGACTTAATCATGGAACTTGGCCTAAATGATAAAAAAAATAAAATGCAACCACATATAAATATAATACTCAAGTAGTAGATAGTAACATCTAAAAAATGTAAGTTATTTAAAATGACTGAATGATTACATATTTTAATATAAAGTATATATTAATATTATAAAAAAAATATTAGTACTACAGAGAATGGTTAAACATTGTTTATTTTCATTTTGTCAGTTAACTAATGGTAAGGAAAGTTCCCCGTGAAAGTTTCCACCGCAACTTTCGGAAGCGAAAATTTTTTCCTTACGAAACAGTTTCGGTGTAAAACGAGTTTTTCGAGTCCAACCGATTTTTTTCGTAAGTAGATTTGATGCTTGTTGCCTTTTTAATATAATGCTTTTCTTAGGACAGTTTTCTTAGGCTTAGAATATCTCTCTTTGGGATTGGGAGTTATTTCTTCACCTAATTGGGTGCTTATTCCTTAGACATATATACATATATATATATATATATATACATACACACATAAATAATTATTTCAATGTTAAGGTGATCTGTGTTGCTTGTTCCCTTTTTAGTGTAATGCTTTTTGAACCCAGTTTTGTTTGTTTCTGTTTTACACCTGCTTTTTCTTCTCTTTTTTCCTTGCATCTATTACAGCTAAATATGTTAGGGTTTGGTTTTAACTTTCATTTTCCTCTTTTTCTGCTTCAAGGAGTTTGTTTTCCAGTTATTTGAAGCTGGTTCCTGAAAATCCATTCTTTAAAAAAAAAAAATATTTTCATGTTAGGTTATTCTTTTTATTTTTAATTAATAATAATTAGTTAGGGTTTTTTTTTATTGAAGTTAGTTTCTCCTGAAAATTTTGTAGAAACTGAATTTGTCCATTTCAATGAAACTGGTGTGAAACATTTCTTAGAAGATGTTTAAACTAGTTTTCAAAACTCAAATTAATTTCACCCATAGTTTGTTGGTTTTTCCTTCTTTATTCAAAACTTGCTTACATTTTTTTTAATTTCGATAATTTTTGTTATCTTGGGTTTTTCTCCCATTATTTGATAAAATTAACCATGATCATGTTGTATGCAGTGAAGAGCAAGTTCAAGGGCTATTGGTGGGCAATGAAAAACAGCATAGACTAGTGCTTGTTGTAAAGGATATTCTTATAATTTATTTATGTGTAATATCGATTCGTATATAGTTGGAAATGGCATCGAGTTCACTTGCAAAACAGACATTAATGGTAACAAACGGAGACGTGGCTGCAAACCATGTTCCGTATCCACCTGCGTTGGCTACATATGAAGATCTTGTGATTAATCCGAGACTCTTCATGGAAACGTTGGAGAAGCTCCATACTGCTGTGGGGACCAAGTTCATGTAAACTAATATGCTATTTAATGCAATTTATCTTGTTACCCGAGTGTGAAAACTACGTGTTTTTTTAAAAATTTCTAGAAGAAAAAAAATTTTAAATTTTTGCTCGCTGTACTTTATGCGTGTTACCTGACTTGAATGTCTCTACTTTTGATATCAAATTAAACACCAAGCACTTTCCAGTATGTGTAGAAATGATCCCCTCTGATGATAGTTGATACAATTTAGTCAAAATTTTGAACGATATCGAGGGTGCAAATTGACTCTCGTATGAAAGTGGAGGTATACGTGGTGTAAAATACAAGGATACGTTTATACGTTTCCCTCTTATATTTATTGAAATAATGCACTAGCTTTTTCGACTTAGAGATTTTACTTTTCTTTGAATCGGTAAGAAAAATGTTACTTATTTCTACAAGGAAAAGCTCTTGCGTAGAACTTTTTCCTCTAAGATGCGTACATTTTTGCATACTTCATATATTTGGCTGTTTTTGACTTGTATAATTTTATTTTATATTTTGTCTTCTTGTTATCCAAAAAACAATGGTTTTAATCTGACTATTTCTGCTCTATTTAGATTTTGTCGTAAAATATTTTCTATTTTCCCTTTTCTTTGCTCCTGTTGGTAGCCATTTGATTCGTAGCCCTTGCAACTCACGGGTTCTGTTTTATTCATGTTTATATATAATCTTTATTGTAGGATCCCTATCATTGGCGGTAAGGACCTAGACTTGCATCGGCTTTTTGTGGAAGTCACTTCTCGTGGTGGTTTTGAGAAGGTGATCATGATATTATTCTCTTAGTGGTTAAGACTTCGATGTTGAATAGAAACTCCTTATTTGCTTCTCTAAAAATAAAATCCTTTTGTTTCCAATTCGTAGTTTTTGGTCAGAGCCTAATGCTTCATTTCAAATGACATGTTGAAATTTGATGTGCAATAAATTCTTCTTTTTCCAGCCCTTATAAAATGCTAGAATGGGTAGCTATTACGACATTAACTGATTTTGGTATAAACAATAGCTTTGATCAACAACTGGTAGCTTTCGCCGAGTGTTTGTAGAATATTTGGTGAAAGGATTATCGTGTTTGTAGTTCATATGCTAGTATAGCATATGATATGACTTGCTTGTTACGTATGAATAAATTTAACTAGTTCAATGCGTGGATTGGAAATCAAGATAAACGTGTGCGAGTGCCAGCTATGAAGCTTCACACTCTTAAGAGAACTAAACAGTGTTCTTATATTTTCATTCATACGATACCTTTTTTTGGTCTAATTTTTTTTTGTATTGTTTTCTTTATCAACTAAAATCGTTCAAGCTTTTCTTTTCGTAAACAAATTAATTTATTTATTTTTGTTCCGTGTCCACCAAAAATCTTATTACTACATTCAAGCAAACCGCTATTGCTTGTAAGATCGAAGACTTGAATGCAACACAAGAAAGAGATGAAACTTTTGTTGATTTTTTACTCCATCCACATAATTTTTGAAAGTCCTTAGATTAGATGAATAAGGAAAGTCGAAAAAGGTAGATGTGTAGATAAGGATAACTTTTAATCTGTTATGATTTGTTTTCCCTTGTTGAGAAGTATCTTTATGAATTTTCAAACACGATTCCTCCGAAAGAAACCATATTTGAAACTACAAGTGGCTTGATAAGCATATGCTTCATAAACCAAGTCAATCACAGAGCTTGCTCTTTCTATTTTTTACATTGGTTTATGTCGAATACAACCGATATGGGCACCACTTAATTGATGGCTTAGCTACTGTGGTCTCTATTTACAGTGTCTCTGATTGTCTTAATTTGCGGTGGACATGAATTTATCTCACGTAAATAAGGCTTTTTTCTTCGAAACTTTCGTAGTCATAAAACTTAAATGTGATTCAGTAGTTGCTTTGTTTGGTTAGGATCTAAGGTTAGATGCAATTTTTGTAGAAGCAATTGCCATACTATTCCATTCTACGAAATAAATAATTTGCCTACTATGGTGAACACTTACGACATAGTAATTTACTAGCCGTAATGTCTTTTGATCATGGTGTTGTGTTGTACAGATCATGAGGGAGAGAAGGTGGAAAGAGGTTACGGCCGTCTTCAACTTTCCAGCGACAGCAACCAACGCCTCTTTTGTTTTGCGCAAGTACTACAAGTCGTTGCTTCACCACTTTGAGCAAATTTACTTCTTCAAAGCCTGTGGTTGGGTTCCATCACCTGGTGTGGGGCACGATACTCTTCAATAGCTTTTCACTATTCCAATCGTGTGTCAAATTTTTTGTTTCTTGTTTTGCAAAAAGTATGTGTTGGCCATTCCGATTATTGACCAAAAATCTTCATTTTTGCAGATTCTCTTCAAAGTGTCCCTTATCCTCCAGTTGCACCTCAGGCTTTGACTGAAGAACAGCCACGGAGAACTGAGTTCTCAGCTGGAGGTTTTATTTTCTTCGTTTTAGCTTTATTGATGCTGATTTGCTAGACGATACCTTGTGCACGCTTTATGCATAATATTCTACCTGTTACACTTTGCTTCTGTTTGTGTATGCACTGGTTGTTTGATCTTCATGATAAATGTCATTTTTTGCATCTCTTGTTCGAATCTTAGGCTTGTTACGTCGCATTTATCATGACCTTGATGCAAGGTACTAGTGGTCTAGCGATTTTTCTTGAAGTGTTCGTAGTTTTAATTTACTAATTACCTTGTGAAGGGACTTGTATTGACAATTAGACCACCGGTAATGATTGACAACTACAGGCAGATGCATATGAAACTAGTAAAATTCTGTTCGGTTTGGCTTTCTGTTTTGAGAATACTGAAATGGTTTTGGGAAACTTCTTTAACATCGATATTTTTTAACGTGTTCCTCTTTAATGAGTTTCTCTTTTAGGTTCTTTTAGTTCCAATTAAACTAGGAAATTAATCTACTATTTTGTTTCTTCCATATATTTCTAGCTTTCCAAAAAATTAGATCTACCAAGTGCAACCAAAGTTTGCTGTGTAGATTTAAAAAGTTAAATAAAAAGCTAATCAAATTGAACTAAAAAAAAAATAGAAATTTATTGTAATAAATGATACCCAATCCAACCGACCGTGTTATTCTCCTGTAATATGCCTTTTGGATTAGTAGCTATTACTACTTTTGTAGACGCTGATTCGTGAAACTTTCTGAAGATAAACTCGCAAAGCTATTTTTATTAGCCAAATGATTCATACTTTTTATTATCGTTTTGATACTTGTTAATGCGATTTTTCTTTATCTGTTGATAGCATATCTATTAGTGCAACTCTTCATCTGGAAAATGTCTTGCTTTCGTTGTACTCATGATCGTATTGCAGATTGAGGTGTTAGGACAACAGATCTCGAGTTGGATATTATCTGGATTGTGGTGTTTTTTTTCCCCAAAACGACTAATATGGAAAATTTATTATTATTTTATTTATTTATTTATTTTTATGCTAAATTTTTTAAACATAGCGATGAATTTTCTCTATAACAATCGCAGCTACTTCAGCAACAGCAAATGATTCCCAAGTGATCGGTGTCATCGACGGGAAGTTTGAAAATGGTTTCCTTGTCTCCGTCACAATCGGCACTGAGAAACTAAAAGGAGTACTTTACACCTCTTCTCCGAACCCATT
The DNA here is from genome assembly GCA_001753735.1 of Embelia ribes. NCBI lineage: Eukaryota > Viridiplantae > Streptophyta > Magnoliopsida > Ericales > Primulaceae > Embelia > Embelia ribes. The sequence continues at coordinate 22,110 of MKEJ01034110.1, forward strand.
GCCTGTAGCGCCATGTCACCGTAGTGCACCACAAAATAGAAATGCATCTCCCGCCAACAAGAACGAGAGTGCCCCCGGCACATCACCATCGCTTCGTCGTAGGCGTAGGAAGAAGATTGAGATGAAAAAGAGGGACCCGGCTCATCCTAAACCTAACCGTAGTGGGTATAATTTCTTTTTTGCCGAGCAACATGCTAGGCTGAAGCCTCTCTATGCTGGGAAAGACCGAGAGATTAGTAGGATGATCGGTGAATTGTGGACTAATATGAAAGAACCAGAGAAAGCGGTAAGAAAAATGCCCGTTATACTATTGCATAAATGCATGTATTCTTGTGTATTTTAGCATGAAACGTATATATTGAATTGCATCACATGCGTTAACATGTTCTTTTAGGAAGTTCGTGTTGGTGAACTTATTCAGAACTTATCTGTGATAGTCTCTATATTGCCATTAAATTCCAATAAAGGGTTGGTTTCGTATGCAGAGTTTTCAATTTTATGCTTTGTCTTCATTCACTCAAAAGTAGAAATAAGTTCCGTGGGGTTGATTTTGTATGCAGATATTTAAATTTTATCATTTTTCGCTTCATATCCAAAAGTTGGAAAAGTGCAACTTTTACGAGCTAGATTACCATCACGTTTGTCTTTCGAGTTTCGTTTGATGTGAATGGGAGCAATGAAAATAGCTTTTTGTAAGTTTTAACAACTAGGTTGTTTGAAGGATGATTTTTCTACGACAATATTAGGATCAAATTCTACCTGTCGTGTTCCTATTGTTTCTACGTATTAAAAACAAGATAGTTTTTTACATATGTCACACATATGCCGACAAATGTGTTCATTCACGTATAGTCAGTGCAATCACGTATCCATTCGAATATAGTGCACTTCATTTTACATTCACATTTTTTATTCCAAATCACCTCATTACGCAATTTCATGTATCTGTATCGGGTTCAGGAAACCTGAAGGAATTAGACCAAGGAAGTCAATTTCGGAAATCGATTTGATTGCTAAATTACAGTGTTATTATGACAGCAGAAGTTGCTCTGGACAATTTCGGAAATCCACTTTAGGCAAATATTAATATGACAAAAAAATACACAAGTTTTTCCTTAGTCTGAAACTTTTCTGTCTTGGCCAGGTTTATCAGGAGAAAGCTGCAAATGACAAAGTAAGATACCAAACAGAAATGAAAGGTTATATGGAGAGGCTGAGAACTGGCCAAATAATTGATGCGGTTCCGCTACAGCAACTACCTCTCGAGCACGATCCAAGTATGGTGGGTCCCAGCGAAGGAACCGACGATCCAGGTAAGAGTTCTCTTCAATCTCCTGATCATGAGATCTCGCCAAAGCTTAGTATGATGTGCGATTCTGAAAACAAAATTGCAGATCATGAGTCGGAATGGGAGACATCTGCTGGGGTTGAAATTGGTTCCGAAGACGTGCCAACGGAAGAAAAGTTTCTCGATAAAGAAGGTTCTGGCTCGGTTGATCTCACGGAGGATGTCAAGGTTACAACACCTTGCCCGGATGTACACAATGTTGAGAACAAAACCGTAACTGGGAACAGAAATGAGAGCTTGGAAGCAGAAAATACTCGTTGTGAAACGAAAGATATCAAAGTACCGGAAGAAGAGAAAGGAGAAAGTGAAAAGAGTCACGAGGCTGAAGATGAAAGCTTGGCAAATGGAAACAGATCGATGATAATGCATGGAAATGAATCGGCAGATATTGAAAAGGATCAAGGTGGCGACAATGTTGCGGAGAGAAACAAAAGACCTATCTCCATTGAAGACGAAGCGTTAACTGCTAGTGAAAAGAGACAGAAGGTCGAAGACGAGGTTTAGGAATCAGTGTGCGAAGAAATGGCTTGTGATTTCTGTTTCGGGAAATCAGAAGTTCTATAGATTGTTTTTGTTTCTGTGGCCAACCTGCCTTGAGATATTGTTGAAGTTATTGTGGTGTTGTCTACGTCTTGGACTTATTTCGTACAACTAGGACGTTAAACACGTTTTCTTTTTCCTGATTTCGGAGTAGACGAGAGCTATCAAATCGGTGATCTCTTGACACGTTCTGATGATATGCTAAGTTAACCCCATTTGGTGTTTCTTGGGCTGATTTAAGGCTTTTGCCACCTTATTATTAACATCTTTTCTTTTTCATTTTTTTTTACATTTTCTGAGTGGAAATATGGAACTAGCTGCATGGTGACTGTTACCAGTTAGCTGCATGGCAACAATTTTTTACGTCCAATTAAAGAAATGATACGTATTGCGTACCTCTGTCATGTTTTGATTAATAACACTATTATTTTTTAATGGATACCGCATAAACAAAAAAGGTAATAATGATGAAAATGCCTAAGACAGAGCTCAGTAGCGGTGGACACGGATATGAGCTGAGTCACCTAACCTTCCATTGTCGGATAATGTTTTTATTTCCAATCTATTTTTGTTCTTACAAATTTTTGGCTTACAGGTGTGATCATAGGCGAACCGAGGGGGAAAGAAATGGCCATGGCCTCTAAATCCCGAAATTTTTCCAAAATATTTATAAAAAATTTGAAACGAAATTATTCCGTCTATAAGTGGTTCTCTTGAAAAAAATATGTATATCATCTTATATAATTCACGTGAGCTCGATTTTTCTGTCTGTGAATCCTAGGTCCGCCATTGGATGTGATGCTCTTATATTTTTGCCTTTGCTTCTACTCCCGCGCTACAATTTGGTGTCTAAGATTTGAAACCCGATTATTTTCACTTGTCAAGAATTTATAGACCTGATAATATTTATTTGACGGCTTGGTATTACAGGATACCAATAAATAAGTCATTATTTGATTTAATGCATTATACTTCTTATACATACTCAATGTCAACTTCTACAACTCGTAAGCCACACGTACGAATTGTATAGAATGTTTCTTAAATTGTTGTGCATAAATGCTAACAATTAATTAGTTTGGTTTGATTGGATTCCATTAAGTTTAAGTGTTCAAAATTCTTGAATTTATGTAACATGTATCATTTAGTTATTCGGACATTTGTCCTAATTAGGGTAGATAGTTAAAAGAAATAACTTTTACATAATCATCCAACATAAATAATTTTTCATTTTTATTAGTTATATAAACTTTTACTCTAAAATTGACATTAAATTTTAGAACACTACGTACAAGTAAAGGTGAAACGTAATGTATACACATAACCTGCCAAAGTAGTTTTAAGTTAGTATTCTTTAAATTAAATGAATACACCTAATATCTAAAATAGTCAATGCAAATCTTTAAAAGCTTACTTTACCAAGATGATACAAAAATTTCCAACTGGGTTGATCATGCTTCTGTTGGAATGGGCATCCAAATACACTTTGGTGATGATTTTTTGCAATTTTAAATAACTTAATCACTTAAATTGAGGCCTTTCTGGTCACATTTGGTTACACTTAGATGTTAATATAATAAAAATACGCAATGATTAAGGAAGGGTTATGTGCATATAATATTTGAGATATATTATTGAAATCAATCTGCTTATTGGTATATATTGAATTTGATGATACAAATTACTTATTGACATAAACGTGAACAAAAATGAGAGTTCACGTTTGCAAAATATACGGCACCTTTGAAATTACATTTGAAAATAAGATATACCAATATATACATATTTATTTATTTATTTGGTACAAAGGCAACCCGATATATTACATCATGAATACATGTTATTCTATGCTCACCAATTTTACCGTCAGTATACATACAACATCAATCAAAAGAACTGAGAAAAATTCATGAGGCCAAGGCAAAGGCAAAGGCAAAGGCAAAGGCAAAGGCAAAGGCAAAATGTAAGCTATTACACAAGTTATTTCTAGAAATACATACAGACGAATATGTGGCCGGACAAGTAACTACAAACCCAATATTACCCACGCCGATTCACGCTCTATGATGACAGTTAAATTCGAGGATACGCTCTTCGACTTCTGTATCATTCATTACTGCGGAACATAAAGCAACATATATTTTGAGTCAGAAAGACCACAAATATTTCTCTACAACTACGCAATCATGCAATCGACATAAATGTATTGAGTAATCATTTGTGCCTGCTAAATCATCCTTGATATATATCAGAAAAAAAGGCCGCGGGAGAATTTAAATTGAAAAAGCCAGTTAACAGTTTTATATACAAAACAATAAAAGAAAATGAGTAACATATACTAGCCAAAAACTAAAAAGAGAATTTGAAACCAAACTGAGAAAAAAAAAATACAAAAGCAGGAGGCACAATGAAAGAACTCATGCTCTGCTTGTCTTCGTGTAAATTGTTTTCACTAAAATTATTTTACAACAAAAAAAAATGGCGAACAGAGAACAACAAAGATCAAGGCAAACAATTTACGCTAATGCATGTCTAGCGTCAATGTGGAATTGGATAATACTTCTCAGCAATCAAATCATTTATTTCTTTACAACTGTTTCCATTACCAATAGCTTTCCTTCTTTTCTAATGTTTTGAGAAAAATAGAAATGGAAAAGACAATTCACCTTACTAGTTTTTGTGAACCCCTACAGACACGCTTCGATGGCGCCTTTTCTTTGACATAACCTACGAATTGGATCAAGTTCTCATGGTCAGCAATACACATTCAGAAACCATAACAAAGTGCTACAGGAATTGGGAAAAGCTGAAAGGAAAGGGAAGAGAAAATTGAAATTTATTAGTACGAGAAACTAAATCTGACGTGGCAAACAAGTACACCAAAGAAATATATGTATATCTACATACATATATTTCTATATTTTTTTGTAATTTTTGTTTCTTCTCAATTTCAGCATCATTCCTGAGATACTGAGGCTTTGGTTGGCAGCATTTCTTTCATATTACTTTTCAACAGCATAGCTTGAGGACAATTCTTGAGAAGCAGTTAAGCTAGCGCCACTGTCTCTGCTTCATTTATGTGTTCACAAACCTTCAAATCTTTCCAATAAATTGACTGTTTCTTTTCCCTTTTCCATCAAGGAACTAGCTTACAAAGTAATACTCATATTATGACAGTATCAGACTCCAAGAAGATTAGCTTCTAGAGAAGTTAGACATCACCTTTGCACATGCAAATGGGAGGTCAAGGGCTCAGGCCTCACTATGACCAATAAAATTTTGATTTATCAGAGAAATATCATATTTCTTAAGCATTGCTCGTGTGAAATTTATCATGTGGGTCTCTCTGGCTTCTGTTTTTAATTGAGATGCATTTCCTTGTATCTGGTATTGAAAGTTTGCCTACATGTCATATTTGGTGCCCAAATTGCTAAAAAAGAAAGGAAAATCACAAAGAAAATCATAAATCTTTAGTATTCTAAAACCAGAGAATCATCCATCTATATATGTAATTTTTAAATTTTCCATTACATTTTTGGTAATAACTAACAAGTCTCAAACCAAACTTAGTACAACCAACTAAAAGGGGTGGCGCATCTTAGAATAAATATGTCATGTGTCTCTCTTCAATTTAAATGCAACTAAGCTGAGAGTGAGTGTTAACAAAGATGTGTTCTATGAAATTAAACAGAACACGAATTTGATGTTCAGTCAGTACAGTACTTCAAACCAGGACACGTTCACATTGAAAAATATAAATATAAATACAAAAACGTTCCTATGAATACATAAAGAACACCTAGGCTGAACATGATTTCATAACAAACAACTCTCTATGCTATTAATCTCCCGGGTCCCCCCACCCCTCACACACACATGAAACACAAAAACAAGAATTAAGAAAGTTGCACACATACAACCCTGAAGGAACCCCCATTGACTTCTATCAATATTCAATCATGACAGATAGCAACTGTTTATAAAAAGTACATCCATGTTGACGTGTAAGCATACTTGTAGTGTTGCCTTAAGTTGTTTAGGGAAAAGGATAAGAGGGGCTGGAAGAGTATGATCACATTGAGTTTGTAGAAGTGTAGAAGATTGCATTGCTGTGCTCAAATAACAAGCTAAGAACCAAAATAAGAAATCACTTATATTCACAGATATATGTCACTATAGTAATTAGTAATAGATAAATCAAGCATCTAACCTTTGGGGGTAGAAGGGGCAAAGAAGCCTGGCGGACCGCCTTCCCAGGACTCGTTAGCTGTCGGATCTCTCTCAACTGGCACGCAATATCCTCCAGAAGTTGAACTTGAAACATTTCTCTTTCTTGTCGCTCCATAGAAAAGTTGAGTTTGTCTCTTCCTTCTTGCACAATCCTTAACCTCTCTCTGAGCCACCCGACTTCAGAATCAATCTTCACCCTTTCGTTATCTACACCCGGCATAGAATTTCTCCTCCAGTCAGAAACACTAGATTTCACTTCTACAGAGCCCCCCAAAGGTGGCAGTTCAATGATCAAGTCGGAACTATTACTTCTCACCCTTATGGGCTCAGCTTTTACCCCACTAGTGCCTGGAACATTTGAATTATCATTCACTAATTGCTCTCCACTTTTTTCTCCTAGTGTTCCCTTTGACAAATCGGATTTGTTATCAATGACATGAATGTCGTGAACATGAGTTTCCATTTCAAATGTCACATCAATCACATCAGGAGTTTCACTAGACTTCAGTGCCACTCCTTTTGGTTCAAAATCATCATTTGCTTCTTCTTGCTGTTCTCCTGACACTATAATGTTTTTGTCAGCAAAACCTTGTTCCTCGGAAGTACTTGGTATGAGTGTCTCTCTCTCACCTTTATTCCCAACAGAAAAACTGCACTTTTGCTCCGAAGTAGATGCCGCCTTACTCACTGGCATTTTATCTTTCATCATTTCATGGTTGTGAATGGATTCACTAAGCTGTTGTAGCATCAAATCTGTGTCCTCACCCAAATCAAGTGTATTAGCAAGTTCACCACTCGTATTTCCATCATAAACCATCGCCCTATAAGATTCAACTTCCTTTTCCAGAAAATGCTTCTCCGTCTCTCTCCTCACAATTATCTCTTTGAGAATATTCATTTCTTCAGCATCATATGTAAATTTTTCCTCTATCATCCTCTGGTATTGGCGAGCTTCCATTTCTACAGATGCCTTCTCTGCTTGTAGGCGTAAAATCATAGCCATGGCCTCATCTGCAGCAGTAGCAGCAGCACTTCTCTCCTTCTCCAGTTCAAGGTAAAGTGCAGATCGAGCAGCATGCTCTTGTTCAAGTGCTTGTTCCAAGATTCTAATTTCATTTTTCTCATTACCGCTAAAATGAAAGTCAATTTGACTGTTATTCTTTATCCCTTCAGAAGACGATGTATTCTTTGCAGCTGGGTTATTTTCATCGACAGATTCAAGTTCGAGGCCAGGGGAAGAGCTCTTCTCAATGTTCTTAATAACCTGATCCTCACCATCTAAAATCACAAATCAGACAAATAATAA
>MKEJ01034119.1:0-23491 GCA_001753735.1 Embelia ribes
GAACCAAACATACGAGTAAATAGAAAATGATCGGATGGAGACTGGCGGTGTCTTGTAGAACGCAATACTGAAGAAAGAGTACCATTGGCGGGAGGCTTGCTTAAGCCCATACAAAGACTTATGCAAGAGACAGACATGAGACCCCCCTATGCTCTAAGACCCACCCTGTGCTCTAAAACCCAAAGGTAAAGCCATATAGACCTCCTTATTATATCAATAGATAATAGGACACGAATAGTAACCAGTTTGGCAACTGGCGAAAAAAAAGTGCCATGAAAATCAAGTCTTTCCATCTGTGTGTAACCCTTTACAACTAATCTAGCCTTATGATGTTCGATTGAGCCATCGGCGCACAGTTTGGTCTTGTAGACCCCTTTACAACCAATTGCTTTTTTGCGAGGAGGAAGAGGCATGAGAGACCAAGTACGGTTAGCCTCAACGGCCGCTAATTCAGAGCACGTGGCCTTTCGCCAATATGAATGTCAAACAACCTTCTTATAAGTAACAGGATCAGAAATACCATTGACAGAAGTAAGAAAAATACGATGAGGAGCAGAGAAATGATGGTAAGATAAATGAACAAATATAGGATATACCGTAACGTTGGACAAAGTGGTTGTGAGTGCATCGGAGGGTGAGGAAAGGGTAGGTCAGTCATAATCTAATAGGTGTTTGGGGCAGACAATGGGTCGGTTGGATTGGAGCGTGGAACAAGGTCGTGTTACGGTGACCAAATTGGAAACCCGGGCGGGGTGTGGGTTCGGTTGAGGTTCGATATGAAGGTCAGGTTGGGGTTCGAGTGATATAGGGTGTTCGGATAGTAAGGTGGTGCAGGCTGGTTGGTGGGGGTTGGGACAAGGGGCAGGTCCATGTGTGGGCTGGAATGGAAGTAGGACCAGGAGATAAGCTGGGATAGTGGTCTGGGTTTAGGCCCGTAATTGCTGGGTTGGGCTGGTTTATAGGACTGGGCTGGGGAATCAGGTGGGCGGGGCTAGAGTATGGGTTTGTCTGCTGAGCGGAATGGTCTGGGCCTGGTAGTTGGGCCGGGGTATGTGCTAGATCGGGTAAATGGGTTGGATGATTTGGGACACTAATGGTATGGTTAGGTCGAGTACGTCAAGGGGGCTAGAGGCCGAAAGAATAGGGTCAGGTTTGGACTTGGCTATGGTTGGGCTTGGAGATGCATGAAAGGGGAAGACATTCTCATGAAATGTAACATCATGGGAAATAAATATTTTTTTATTTTCAATATAAAAAACACGAAATGCTTTATGAGTACTCAGATAGCCTAAAAATATATATTTTACCGCATGAGGGGAAAATTTGTCACGCCTTAATTTTAAGGTTTGAGTATAACATAAGGAGCCAAAAACTCACAAATGATCATAAGTAGGTTTTGTTTGAAAAAAACACTGATAGGGTGTGTTTCCTTTTAAAGTGGAAGAAGAAGTATGATTTATTAAATTTACAGTTGTGGTAATGCATTCAACCCAAAAAGATTTAGGTAAATTGGCATGAAAATGCAAACATTGAGCGACATTTAAAATATGATGACGTTTGCATTCAACAACACTATTTTGTTGGGGTGTATCACGACAAATAAACTAATGAAAAATGCCACTTTCAATAAGTAAGTTCTGAGCTTTAGAGTATCAAAATTCTTGTCCATTATCAGTGCGAATATGTAAAATGTTGGCGTTATATTGAGTTTTCACCATTGCAAATTTTTTTAAAAATAAAACAAAGTATATGATTTATTACACATTAAATACACCTAAGTATATCTAGAAAATTCATCAACAATAATCAGAAAATAATGACAACCTTCAGTGGAAGCAATTGCGTAACCACCCCAAATGTCAACATAGATATGATTAAAAATAAAAAGTACTTAAAATAGGTAAACTGTTAAAACTGTAACGAGAAATTTGCCTCTCTCACAAGTATCACGACAGGAAATTTATTTGGTAAAGAAATAAAACTAGGGGTTCTTATTTTGGAAGGGTAACCTAATCGTTGATACCAAAGCACAAATATAGGGTCGGCCTGAAAGACAGTGGCAACCAGGGTAGGCCAAAAATAGTAGAGCCCTCTACGATACCCAGCCACTCCAATTTATGTCCGAGTGGTATGGTCCTGAAAAATACAAGAGCCAGAAACAAAAGAAATAATAAGATCCATATCCCGAGTGAGTTGACTAACAGAAAGTAGATTATAATGAAAATTAGGCATGTAAAGAACATGGTGTAAAATAAAGTTAAGAGCGAGAATTAAGGAACCAATGCCCTGAATAGGTACGGGAGTCCCTGTAGCGACATTCACATATTTGGATGGTCTTTCATCAGATTTTGAATACATAGTTGTAAGTAGGATATATGACATATGTTGTGATGCACCTGTGTCAACAATCCAACAATCATTAGTAGAAAAAACAAACAAAGATATACTAACAAAATTGGAGGTGTATGTCACGTCAGAAGGATGAAGATAGTATGGAAAAGAGGAATTTGTAGAAAGTTTATTAAAAATTGAATTATTGAGTTCAGTGGTATGGATTTTTGGGTTTTCATCATTTCTTGTAGCTATGTCGGGCGACAAGAAGCAGCGGGACAAGGAGGGGCTTGGCGGCTAAGGGTTATGTGAGGCTAGGGTTTGTTTTGTTTACAGCTCTGATATCATATTAAACAGAGAGAGAGAGAGAAATATATTATTTTTATTATTCTGCTATGTAATCATAATTTACAGAGATAACATATATATAAAATATGAGACAATGAGGCCCGTATAGGAAAGAATACAAATAAAAATATTATAAAATATTATATAAAACTTAACAATATATGTGTGTATGTATTATTGGAGAATTAAAGTATCACTAAATTGAATCTGTCATCTTGCAGCAACACCCACAACTTATCTCCAACCAGAAAAATTCAAATTCGAAATGAGCCCATTTCTCAAGATATAGTTTTTTGTCACGCTATCATGTTTAAAATATCATATGCAAAATAAATAAATGCATAAAAAATATAAATGAAATATTATAAACACAGATATAGAGAGTGGGGTAGGGACTAGGGAGAGGAGTTACTGGTTTGACTTAGTCAAAGGTAAACATCTTTTGTAGTGTTACTGGTTTGGGTAAATAACACGAATGGTCCAATAATGTTAACAAAAGTTCATTTTAGTCCTAATGATTCCAAATGCGACACTAGCTTCCGTTGATTAAAAAATGGCGACGGAAATCGATCCCCATGCTTTAATAAAAGTGAGATATTTGTTACATTTTATAGTTTTCCTAATATTAAGAACCTTAAGCAATCAAATTTATATATATAGTTATATAAAGACTACTTTATCTCTAAATAAACTATAAATGACTCATTCGGAGACAATTACTTCACATATTCAAAAATAACCCCAGCTATTTTCCGAAGATTATGCAATATAAAGTAGTAGTCAATTATGTCACATACTCAAAAATAACCCCTACTATTTCATTTGGATAGGCAAACAACTGGGACATTGAAGGATGGAAAGGGACTCCTTCCTCAACCCTCGAGAACTTTTGTTTTCATTCCCTTCTATCTTTCTTTCCCTCTTTATCATTTAAAATTTCAATTTTTTTTGTATAAACTAAAATTGTGTTACAGAAATCAAATCTATCTTTGTTTACCTTTGGACTTGTTCTATTACAATTTCTAAACTAGGAAAATTTGACTTACAAGCTATTACATTTGCAAGCTGAATGCCACCCCGACGAGCTGATAGTTTACTTGGATTTCCATTAGAAGGTGAGGGGGATTTGATAAACAGACAACTTTTTATACAACGCTTTAGTATTGCAAATATGAAAGGATGTAAGAGGAAGTAGGGAGGAGGCAGCTTCTATTTCAAAAATCTGTCATTCAAATTTTGCCAACACGGTTAGTACAATTTTTTAAAATCTGTACCACAAATTATAGGACAAGTGACTTCTTGAGCCAACCACCTAGGTTTACCTAAGACAAGAGTGATTCAGTGTTTATAATATAATAATAATGCCATGTTACAATGGAACAACTTTTACAAAATTTTGAGGGTATCTTTTATTCCTACAAGTTTTTCAAGTAAATAAGAGGTACTTTTGAGTTTTGAACACAAAAAGATAGGCGAACATATTAACTAGACATCCACTGTTATCGGGCATTATTATTTTCCTCAATGAGACAGACAATGTTATGTAATAGACCATGTAAGATTTCACTCTATGATATGAAACTGACAATCAACAGGGGAAATAATGTACTAGCAACATGATCACCTTTCTTATGTGGTCCAACTCTACTTGTACTACTAATCCGGATCCAAGGATTGTCGAGCAACACCTGTGAACAAATGTCAAGTTTTTAATTTAGTGGCTAATATGCAAAAGTGTTTTTTTTTTTTTCATATAGATTTTATGCGGGACTCATTGTTTTAATCTCAACTGTTGGTTTAAATCCAATAGCCATGATTTCCTCTAGAAACTACAAAGCACCAATGCTCTGTATCCCCCGCTTCTCGAACTAGTCACTCACACCAAACTAGGTCACTGGACATTCTTGAAAGTGATGACATAACAGAATAAACTGCAATTTTATTGAGCTATAATGCTAATCACAATCGCGGAATTTTAACCTTTGCCATTGGATGAACGTCATACGAACCCGCGTAACCTTCTAAAAATTTTTCCAAGGTATATGCTGACGACAATTGTGGTTGTCTAACCGACACCATTGGATGAACGCAATGGTCATAGCAAACTTGATGACATGGCATACGTCATTGTCGAACTACTGCGACTGAGATTTACACCCTTATCTTTGAAGGACGGATTAAGCTGTAAATGTTAACGTCATTGTTGAGCTACGTCAGCATGCAGACACGTCCACTGAGGTCACAGAACTAAAATAATCTACTACTCCTGACTATTATCTGCATTTTTCTAAGCATGCCGGCAAAATATATTTACTTTAGAAGTTTTGAGTAAAGATTATATTGTAAACCCATGCAAATAATGTGCCTTTACAAGCAGTCTTTTTCTTCTTGTCTGTATATTAATAAGCTTTATTATATCCATCTGTATAATAAATTTGTACCAAATTGCAGCTTATGTGAACTAGTAAACACTATTCTGAGAAGGATATCGGGAAGCAAGTTGGGCCATTCTGCTATCTAGCCAATTGGATATGTCTGATAGGCGCGGGTGGTACTTATATTCTCCTTTTTGACATGGCCATGCTAAGGTCCGAACACATACTCTCAATTGCAAAAATGACAATTTGATGTGCATTAGCCAAATTTTGGCATATCACTTCTTCAATTCCACCTCAAGCTCATCAAATTCCCATCCACTAATCTCCTCACCTGGCTGTTCTTTGCTATCTTTCTCCAATGCCAGCCCCATTTTCGAAGAATCTGCCTTGGGTTCTGTTCTCTCTGCCCCAATTGTTGGAATTTGAGACACCTCACCATGTTTAGCTGGAGACAAACTTTCTTTCAAAGATGTCACAGCTATTTGAGTTGGGTTCTCATTTTCCGAATTTGATCTCTCAATGGATTGAACTCCATCACTTAAAGATTGCGTATGCTCTGTTTGGCTCAAAGTGCTGAGATCCATATTTGATCTCTCAATGGATTCAACAGCACTATTTTTGGGACTGTCTTCTACGTGCATCGGAGTATAAGTTCCCACGGATGTTCTCTCAGTGGGCTCGGATTTTGGAGATTTACTACTATGAGGCCTTGCTTTGGGCGTTGCTCCATCTTTGGTTTTTGGTGTTTCAATTTCCATTTTCGGAGCCTCAATGGATTTGAATTCTTCTTTAATTTTTTCAATATTGTTGAGCAACCCTTTTATTCTTTCGTCATCGTGCCTGATCACAAGCATAAAGTTTCCACTCAAAACGATGAATTTTCAAGACCACAAATACAAGCAAGGACAAGAAATAGGAGCAGAAAAAGGAGACAAAAAACTGATAACTTGTAGATCAAATCACCTGGATATCTTTTCATTCGGAGAGTACAACTCCTTTTTAATGCTCTCCACCACACTGAACGTGGATATAAACTGCAAATGAGAAAACAAATGCAAAGATTATGTCATCTTTCACTATCAATTAGTATATTAATAGGCGGAAAAAATCAAATACGTTAAATTAATCTGAAGTCCATGCGCTTATTTTCACAAATGAAATATTAACATTGGTCAGTAATAAAGAAAACAACTAGCCTTGTTTAGCATCAAAAGAAGAATCATTTTCGAAGCGGAAAAGGAGAAAAATCTAGGACTCATACAAGGATAAATCCCTTTAAAAAATATATATATAAGAATAAATCCAAACCTTGGCTTCAGAACTGACGTAAAGTTCTTCAAGATTTTTTCTCGAGTTACTTGCATGTGAATCATCATCATCAACAGCAGCTGCTATATCAGCCCTGGAAAAATATATAATTAATACAGGAAACAAAGCTGGGAATCGATTCAAAGATTCTAAACAAATACACGTATGTACCTCTCCTTTGAGTTCAGTTTCTCCACCAGTTCCCTAAAAGTAATGATAGAAGACCCCAATTCTTCCTGTAAGAAAGGGATACTGGTAGTGTAAATAATGTAGGTACAGGGATATTCCCACATTCATAGAGAGCGATACTGATTTTATTGTGATGCCAAAAAGGAAAACCACATCTGAAAATATACCTTGTACGCAGATAGAAGGCGAATGACAAAGTCCTTGAAATAGGTTCCATATTTCTCCAATTCATCACTTGTGCCATGTAAACCAAAATAATGAGATCAAACTAACACTACTTTACAATTACAAACTTAATTGTGTAACTCACTTTAACATTTATATGAAAAATAAGAGAAATAATTCTATTTTTGAAAATCGTAAGAAACATAATGAGAAAAGGACAACCAGATGTCAGAATGATACAGATGAGTCCATACTTGACCACCATCTCCTCCTGCTCAGTGAATTTGGACTGAAACACCCAAGTATCTTCAAGAAAATTAACAAACGTATTGCAAACATCAGCCTCTGCCCTATAACAAGCAATCGACCTTGACAGTTCATCTTCCTACGACAAATATACAAAGTGAAGTTAAATTCATTATATTGGTCATAAAAAGTGTCCAGCAGTGCAGCTCGACATAATTTCCCAAATTAGAGATATTCTACCTTAATAAAAATAGGGCTTCAAGATGAAATAGGTTCTAGTTATATATACTTTATAAATATATATGTGCCATGTAAAAACACAATTCTACCTTTGCCTTAAGATGCATCATAATCTCATTACTTGCTTCATCAAACTGCTCTCGTTCTTCCCTGGCATTGTGAAGACGTAATCGCGCAGCAGTCAATGAGGTATTCACCTATAACATCCATTCAATGTTATCACATCATAGTAAATAACGGATGGTATAGCAAGCTAATAAAAGCACAGTTCTAATTATAGAAGCAAACTTTTCAAGTTCAAAATATTTAATATTATCCTTTGGGAATCGGCACTTCAAGAAAGGGTCTACTAACACCCCCTACAAATGTTACCTTTTTCAATTCAGCTTCAAGTTCGTCTTTTTGCCTTTCAAGCAACCCAATCTCTGCTACCAACTCCTGAAAGTCTGTTATATGTCAGGCATTTGAAATCCCTCCGAATATAAAAGATAAGAACTAAATTCATAAAGTGAAGAATACAAGCATAAGACAAAATCCATTAAGCAGACAGTGATAACCAGTCATATAGTAGCTCAGCAAAGTCATAATCAGAGAATCAAAAGAAGAAAAAGCAGAAGTCATTGAATTCATCGTAAATAGTTTATGCAAATTCAGAAAATTAATTCTGCCTTCTTCGCCATGATAAACAAGCTAAAAGATACAAATACAACCTAATAAGGGGAAAAAGAAAACACACTAGCATCTTGGAGCAAAAACTGGAGAAAATAATTGAATTTGAAGGCAAGTGTTTAAGTCCTTCAACAAAATGGTATTACTTTCCCGTCATATTACCTTCTGAGTCTGGTCGAATTCACCACTTTTGGTCACACGAAATCTAAGTGCATCTTCTTTCTGCAACCTGTCAATAAATGGAGGAAAAGATAAGACACACATTATCAGATCTTTCAAATATCTGTTACAAGGTTCATTATATATTTCTGAATTTAGCATTTGAAGTTGTAAAGAGCTCAATAGATGGAGGGAAACATTCCATATTCTTGATAAAACAGGTAAATCTTTAATAAAGATTTCCTTAGGCCAGCGACTGGTCATGCCATTTCTCAACACAGAGGACATATGCAGCTTTACAGAAGGAAAAGAAAACAACATTAAGAGCTCGATTGAACGTATGCTTAAATTTTTAGCTGAACTTCTTGTCTTGCTGGCTTCAGGAATATAGAAGTTCAAGTTGGACAAACCCAGCTTTTGTCAGCTTTAGAGCATTTATCTTAGAAGCTGTACCCGCACAAACAAAACCAAAAAAAGCTATACCCACATAAGCACTAATTACCTGTGGTCTAAAATGCGCTTTTCAGTTTTAGAAGCGGAATTAACAAGAGACTCTGATAGAACCTTTAACTTATCAACCTGCATAGTACCAAATATGAGAGTGAAAACAAGAAAAGATGAAGAAGGTTCTCAAAACAAAGCTTTGTATGGAAAGATATGTAATCATTTGAAGATGCAGACTCCACTTTCAAAACTACTTGCCAAAAAGAAAATGTATTTGAAACACTACAGTGCATGCCAGCTAGTTTGTTTGGACAAGGTTGGTCAACTGGGAAACTTAGTCGTCATAGGAAAACACCTTTTGAGCATGCATATTCGGAGAATCCCCATTTCTCAAGAGTTTCTTCTTCAGTAGTAGTGCCTCCAGCCTGGAACAAAGTTGAACTTGTGCAAGGGCTTCTTTCAGAGTCTACAGAAGAACAGGAACAAACATTTTGAATCTCATGAGCTTATCAATTTCATCCGAGAATGAGATGCAAAGGCTGTTATGCAAAAAAAATTATCTTATCTGCAGTTAAAATTTCCAATTACTGAAGAAAGGTTCCCATTTATTTATTAATTGCTATCCAGATTTTTGGAGGCTTATAAAAGGAGCTTGAGATTTTTTCCAAATAAGATTCTCTACATGTCAATAATGTATCCAAGCAAGCTAAAAAATCTTGGTAAACATATCTCTGATGATTGATGCAGAATCTGAGCAGTGACAAATGTCTAAAGTCATCTCACCAAAAGAAATTACATGACAGTAATTTATATTTATAATTTAATTTTTCTATCTTAAATTCAACTAAAAAATATTTTCATGAAAATTATAATAAATGATAACTTTAATTTATTTTTATATTCAAAATTAAAAAAATTCACTCGTATAATATTATAATTGTCTTCTATTTTTAATTTTTCTATCTTGATCCAACAAGAAAGTATTTAAAAAAAATTATAGCATATGCTAGTTGTGATTTATTTTATATTAAAAATTCAAAAAATTTCACTCTAATTATCTTATACTATTATCCATTTATTTCTAATTTAAAATATCATTAAAATTCTCAAAATTTTTTAAGTTTTAAAATTTTAATCTTTTGGGTTATTTTTATAGTTTGAAAATTATATTTTCAGAAATTTCTACCAAATAGGTTTTTGCATATAAAAAATTGAGTTATAAAAAAAATTAAAATGCCAACTTTTAAAAACTTAAAACTAAAATGCTAATCAAACGGGACTTAGTGTTGTCTTTGGTTCTTAACCTTGAGTACATCCGATTTTCATTTGATACTCGATTGATTTCAAAAGATGCTCAGCTTGTAAACCGAGTTCTTTTGCTATTTTGTTGGGAAAAAATAAATTTTTAAGTTTGATCTATTTTTTTAGTCAGAAAAAGTTCAATTTTTATAAGTTACAAACATCAACCAAAATGATTTCTTAATCATCTTATTTAGAGTTAGTTTGATTGCAACTTTAAAGCAAATAAATAAATTTGAATGTAACTTATTTTTAAGCAGTCAAATATTATCTATTTTTAAGTAAAAATACTAAAAACTTCTAGCTTATAAGCAGCAACCAAACAAACCCAATTCAAAAACTAAGAGAAAATTAGAAGGTAATAGGATTTGAATTTATTTCCATTTTAATTTACAGGGTACACTAAATCATGAAAGCACATTCATTTTTCTAATTCCATTTTCTATATGTACAAATAGAAGTTTTATATTCTATTTTGATATCAAATGCCTCACACAAAAGCCATATTCACGGAAAAATATCGTGAGCCTCTAATTTCTTCTCCTTCTTCTTTTTTTTTTTCTAAAATTAATTTTTGTTACTTTATTTTTTATTGGCCAATCTAAAAAAGGTTAGCTCGAACCTTCGAAGTTGGGCATTTACGTGAAACTTTTATGAAAACCACATGTACCCGAAAATTTTCCTTTTCATAAAAATAAATAAATAAATAAACTTGTGGCCAAAATTTCTTCAAAATTTTAATTATTTTTAATTTAATGGCACGAAACGAGTGGTACACAATCATCCATATCTAGCCAACTTTCAACGCCACTTTCTCTCTCTAAAAAAAAGGACACGTGTCAGCTGATGAGAGCTGTGGAGGCAAATGGGTGATGACGTGGCGAAAAAGTGCAAAGGTCTTATCCTCTCTTTCCCTCCATTGGTTTTTTATCCACAACAAGTGGCCCCACTTTAAGCTTCTATATCTGCTGTGTTTTGTTTTTGGGTAAATTACACTTTGCCCCATGGGTTTCTAATAAGTTCAGAAAACCCCATCTGGCTTTTGACATTACACTTCTCCCCCATGAGGTTTTATACCCCCTTGCACTTTGCCTCCGTATTTTTCAGGGGGCAAAGTGAATTTTTGATTATTTGTCATAAATAGCTCAAAGAAAAAAAAATCAAAATACCCCTTAAATAGTATAGTTATTATAATTTCTTAAAAACATGTTGTCTTTAAATATGATAATACTTATTTCAAATAACCAAATATCAAGTTTTAGATCATAAAATAAGGCAATATAGTAAGAATCATATGGTCCTTATTTATAAAAATCAAACTATGAATACAGTGCGAGGGCAAGGTATAGTTCCGATACCTCATGGGTAATCTAAAGTAATCAGAAACCTTTGTACCCCATAAATTTTTAATATTACACCGTCTCCTATTGAGGTTCTATATTTCATTGCATTTTACAGCCAAAGTTTCTGAGAAAAAGTGAAAGTCACTTAAATCCAATAAATGACACATCAAATTAACACAATTCTCCTTAATTAGTACGCGTTGTCTATTTGTCAAAAATAAATTATTTTATATATATATATAATATTTTATTTAAAATATGATGGCTTTTCTCTATTTTTTTCTGATTATTAGCTTTAAAACAAATAAAATAAGGCAAAAGAAGGGATGGGTATTACCGTCTTTCCATATGTAAGCCGATTCAGTATTGTGACTTGGGGCAAAATATAATTCCTGATACTAGATGGTTTTTATGAAATATTCAAAAAATCTCCTAGGGCAAACTGTAAAATACCCTTTTTATATATAAATATTAAAGAAGGTGGAGATATTTGAACTTCAACTCTAGCCACACACAAAAAAAATAATAATAATATTTACCACAACAAATAAATTTTTTCCCACAATCATTTTGCTGAGAGATATTTTTGTGCCTTTTCCTTGTTAAATGTCCACTTGCTATACTAGACCTAATCCTCCACGCGCCGAATGTGGTGGAAGAATTAATTTGAAGGAAAAGGCAATGATTCGAGTTGATTCACTTGTGTCGTATTTTGGGTCACACCTTTTAGCTTATTAGGCTGAATTTTGGTTTGTATTGAAAATTATCATGGGTATAAGGTACTGAACCCTGTAGATTTGTTGGATGGCGTAAGCTAACGGAAACCACAAATTAAAAAAAAAAAGGAAGCAATTATTGGAAACACCCATTTGATATTTTTTTATTAATTTTGTCCCAAATTTTAAAATTTTTTCCTATTCCATTCCATAAAAAAATGCTAGTCCCTTTTTTTATTTTTATGAAAAATTTAAGAAATATTGCAGTAAATTTCTTTAAAAGGCAATTATCGGAAACACCCTTTTGATATTTTTTATTAATTTGTTCCCAATTTTTATAACTTTTTCGTATTCCATTCCATAGAAAAAGGCTACACACCAGCCTTTCTTTCTTTTTTTTCTTTTTTTTTTTTTTAAAAAAATCACAAAGGCTACAGTAATTTTCTCAATTGAGAAAGTTACTATTTACAAGTTCTCTATTGAAAAATAATTTTTTTTACCAAATCTTTAAAATATTGGTTAAGATTAAGAAAAATATATATTTTTTATTTTATTGTAATATATATAATTATTCTCGTAATTTTTCACAAAATTTTTTGAAAGGCTAATCTGAGTGATTTTTAAAACATAAATTTCTAGCAATAGAAATAGATTTATAAAAAATGAAATATAAAAATTAAATGAGTAAGATTGGTGTGAATGCTCTTAAGCTTCAATAACCCATTAAATAGGTTATTTTTGCATATTTTAGACCATTTTACATTTGTCTTTCAAGAATACAATATAAGGACATAAAATTTTCCATATAATAGATGCTACAGTGGAGTCTAGTTACTTAATAAAATATAAATTATCAATTCCAATTTTATGAATTTGAATAATTTAATTTTCTTAGTCTTTTACACATTAGGAAAAGAAATTATATTAGGTTTGTCTGCTGAGCTTTTCTTAGTTAA
The DNA here is from genome assembly GCA_001753735.1 of Embelia ribes. Lineage (NCBI taxonomy): Eukaryota > Viridiplantae > Streptophyta > Magnoliopsida > Ericales > Primulaceae > Embelia > Embelia ribes. Next base: position 12,792 of record MKEJ01034119.1, read on the forward strand.
TTATCTAACCAACTAATTATATATACATAAAATAAATAAGAAAAAATTGTGTGTCTCTCGGCATATACTTACTATTGATTGATTAATTTATCATATTACACTACTAATTATAAATTAAAATCATGTTATCTATTTTTATTCACATATATGTGTATACCTATCTAACATAAATATATAGAAAAAAATATTTAAGTGCATAAATTTTTCTAATAATTTCTCTTTCTTCCTCATTTTTCCTTTCACACAAAGTCATAGCATCATACAATTTTAATGAATTTATTTGGTTAATTATTAAAATTTGAGGAACGAAATAAGAAAAGTTAAAATTTTGGAATTAAATTGATAAGATATCAGATCATGATTATTTTTATTAATTTTTCCGAAGTAAAATGGTAATATTAACCCTTGCCAAGATTTATATAGTTTAAAAGCTCAAAACTTTTGGCTAAAAACGAACACATCAAAATGTGATACTAAACATTTTCTAAGCATAATTTTATTCTATGATACTTTTATTTTACATGCTTTCCTATACATTATTGAGATTATGCACCACATCAGAATTATATTTAGATAAAAACGATTTAACGATTAATGAATTAGATGGTGATAAATTAGTATATAATAATTATGCAGCATATAAAAATAAAAATAAAGGATGCATGAAAAAATAAATATAAGATACGCAATACAATGTTATATTGCCATTAAATTGATGAATTACAAAATTACTTATTTTTACGTGTGAACAAAATTGAGTGTTCAAATTAAGGCACAGAACAAAATATTATCCACCTTTTTTATTCAATTAATTGATACATTTTAAAAATAGAAGATCATCCGAATACAGACGGTTGAATGTTAAAATTTGTCATTATAAAAGTCTTGAAAATCCCAATAAATTGGAATACGCTAAATATAACAAAATAAAATATTATGTAAAATTCATGAAAGGTTTTGAATAATAACTTTAATTGAGAAATACTACTTGCTAAAACTTGGCCTAAACGAAAAGAAAACTATAAATTACACTTTGAACCTTGGGGATTTAAGAGTATCACAAAATGCTCCTGACATATCTAAAATTACACTTTTTTTTTCCAACAATACAAGTTTGATTTATATGGAAAAAAATCATACTTTCGCTCTTTCTTGCATTGTTTTATTAATCTTGAAGCTAAAAATTGAAAAAATTAGATAAAGATCTTCATATTTTGAAGAAAGTATTTTACTCATATGTATAATTATATAATTTAAAAAGTTAAATCTAAAAAATAGGTGCTAGTTAGCTGATATTGGTAATTTTGCGAGTCATTTGTGAAATTTAAGATGGTTTTCACTCTACCACCAAAAGAAGTAAAGAGAATTAACAAATGACTTGTTCAATTGCGGTTTATAATCTCAAACTTTTCAGCTTGTGAACATAAAAATTGAACAATATTTAATTACTTAATTTTTAAATCGAGATTATTTATTACTTTGGTTTAAATAAATTCGAAATTTTAAGCTAGTGCATCTAATTTTTTTAATTAAAAATTTAAAAGCAGAAACCGAACTAACCAAAAATTTCACGATTAAATTGTGAGTGACTAAGAGCATTCACGTCGTAATAGCTAAATCCTCTTCTTTAGCTATTTTAGTATTAATTATATATTATTCTATTATTTATGCTTGAATTTCTTGTATGTGATTTTTATAAAATATTTTATCAGCATTCAACTAAGTATTTAATAGAGATAATTAATATAGAAGTATTAAAAAATAATAATTAAATTATAGCTATGGTGTAAAATAACTAATTTAATACATGGTATAGTTAAAATGTGACTGACTAAAATAAAAAAAATGATTATTTTTGAGCTATTTTAACCAATCTAAATAGCAAAAATGATGTGAGTGCTCTTAGCATTTTTTCTTTTCCTTTTTTTTTCCTTCTCCTATTATTTCTCATCTCAAATTACTTATTTCTCTATCTACTAAAATATAATAAAATATTTTCAAAACGAATAAAATCAAAGTTTCACTTCTCTGTAATTAAACAATTTGATGATTTTAATTAAATATTATTTTTTTACTATGCATTAATATCATGTATATTATTGTAGAACAATATAGTACTTATCAACATTAATTTTTAATGTTTACATTGATTACTATTAGAAATAAAAAAATAATATTATAAAAGAGTTAAAATATAGCTAATATAAAAAATATATAATTTAATACATAAAAAAAATTGAACAAAGCATGCGTAAAATAAAAAAAAACAAGCATATTTAAGCTATTTTAGCCGAAAATTGCTAGCTAATGTGATGTTTTAATGCTCTAGTCAAAGGAGAGGATAAAATGGGAGGACGAGCGCGTGGTTTCAGGTGCAAGACAAGCGCGTAAGGTGGTAAATACGCACTTAAAGAGCGAGATAAAAGCATCAATGCCACGTGTCATATCTCATTTTCAATCTGAGCCACAAGAGCCCATCAACTTCTCGATCTTTCTTCTTAAATAAAAAAACCAAATATATATATATATATATATATATAACAAAAAAGAAGATATCAGCTGACGTGTAGAAGGGGCAGGTTACAATATTAGTCCCCGTAGTTTCAATTAAAGATCTTTTTGATCCGAGTAGTTTCAATTACTAGAGTAGTAAGTAGTCCATGGTTTTTGAAATTGACCTGATCATCAAATTTAGGAAAATTGACGTATTGATTTTCTTTCGTATTTTCTCCAAGGGTTGTTTGGAACCGAAAGTCCTATTTGACCCACGCTCGTTGGGTCGGCCGATCATAAGATTCTGCACCTAGGTCACCAAATTCTGTATGGATGGAGGGTGTTACTACTACTGATTCTCACTTATCCTCCCGTCCTTATAGTTTTTTGAATTACGAGATTGATGCTTTCACGTTTTCGTTCCTGCTCTCGCCTGCTGACATGGTATAGGTCTGCACATCGCAAGTCTGAGGAGGAAGTATGGAACTTGTACCTATCTCGTATATGTACGCCTATGATTGGTGTAGGTTTATTTGGTCTACCAGTAGGTTATTCGACTGACTTATTAAGTCATCTAACTAATTAGCTCTTTTTGAGATATTCGAGCTGCTATTCAAGTTTGTGGGTCCGAGCCTCATATGCACACATATCTGCACTACGACGGCTGAGGGAGAGGACAGAAAAAGAGCTGGTTAATCCGGCTTGTCAATGGTGTACCACAAAAATACAAATCAATTATCACATATTTATCACTTTATGAAATAATATCAATAAAAATCATCATCAATAGATCGGTTAATCCTGAATAATCACCAATTTATCACTTTATACTATTTTCATCATCCAAAATGAATTTGAAATCATGACATGGACATTTGTATCACTAGTTCAAAACTCGGATACCATTAACATCAATCGAAATATGGGGAGCAAATAGAAATGAGATGAAACTATAGGGATCGTTATTGCAATTAGCTTGAGTCGATACTTACATATATAGACACAATATAGTGACCAAAGCCCCTCTTCCGTCCTCTGTTCTCACTCACTCTCTCTCTCTCTCTCTCTTTCTAAATTCATTTTCACTCTTCAGTTTATTAATTTATAATTTTCACAAATTTCGTTTTTATAATATATATAATAATAATTACTGGGACATTACATGTTCTGTTTCCACTTCTGTTAGATCCATTGATTTGTTTTCAATTGGATTCTTGAAATCTACAGCGAGAGAGAGAGAGAGAGAGAGAGAGAGAGAGATGAAGCATTCTGAAGCTACGGCTACACAGGTATCTTCTTTCTCTGTACTTACTTTTATAGTATTTGTTACTTATTGTTTTGGTTACTGATTGGTCATATATAGTAAAATCTCTCTCTCTATCTCTCTCTCGCTATATATATATATATATATGGATACGCAGGCATCTTCGTGCTCTGTGCTTATTTTGATAGTATTGGTTACTTATTGTTTTGGCTACTGATTGATCACATATAGTAAAATCTATATGTATATATATGTGTGTGTGTGTGTGTGTGTATACATATACATATACATATATATATGTATATATGGGTGAAATTGCCCCTGCCATAGTGAAATCCTAATATTTCGTGAAATTGATTTGATTGGTTTGTTCACTGTGGATCATTTTTTTAGTGTTTTCTCAAATTTGTAACTTTCATTGATGATTAATTCGTGGCTTTTATGATAGAATGTAAGTGGTAAGAGCATTCGCCTGCGTTTCTTATTTAATTTATATTTTTTACTTTATAGAAAATCATTTCTCCTCTTAGAAACACATATTTTAGAATCACTAACACAAGTATTTCTAAAAATTTGTTAAAAATTAATAGAATAATTGTATATGTTATAGTAATAAAGTATAAAAAAATATTTTCCTTAAATCTTAACCAATCTGTTAAAGATTTGCTGGGAAAAAATTATTTTTGTAATAGAAAAATTCCGTGGAGAAATATACTGAAGCAGTTCTGGTGGAAAGTTTTCTAGAAACTTGAAGAAATATACTGTTAATGAGATATCAAATGTAGAGTAATCTCAATATAGAAAGACTGGGGGGAATGCTCTAAACTTAAAACATTCATCTCAGTATTTCTCATTTCATTTCATAAAAGATTTGGCTATCTACGAAATCATTTCTCTTGCGTTGATCGATAATTTTAGAAATTCCACACCTGCCTTTCTAAATAATTTATAAAAAACATATGGGAATAATAGCTATATGGTAGTATATAATAGAATAAAAAAGTATGTTTTCACATAATTTTAACAAAAACAATTATATAATATGAGATGGGAAAAAAGTTATTTTCCATTAAAGAAATTGGGAACAGTAGATTTCACTGTTGACAAATTTAACGTAGCGTTTCTTGAAAATTTTGTAGAATCGAAAGGCTGATGTGGAATATTACTGGTCTTGGATTCTCAAATTAAGAATCAAATGTGAGAAATGTTGCTTTTAGAAAGACTAGATTGATCATAGTATTTAATGTTGGAATCTAAGTGACAAATTTAGTAGATGGTCGGATTTAGGTAGCAAAATAATGTTGATAAGACAGATTTATAATTAATTTGATGAGCTTGTCAACTGTATGGATCGTTAACTGAAAGTATTATTACTTATTTTGTTTCCCAAAGAGAGTTGAGTTTTCCCCTAGAGTGTTCTAACTCAGGCGATTAATTTGTGATTTTTGAGATGGATTAAGTGGGGAACTTATCAATTTGCTTATGTTGATGGTGGCATTTAGATAGCAAAACTACGTTAGCATTGGATCTCAGTGACAAATTTAAAGTCAGTAATACGGATTTATGGATAATAGTATCCATAACAGATTAGCACCTTAAGTTAATCTGGCAATGATTCTGGTAATTACTGAATTTATGTGAAGTTAGAAATAGTCTGGTTATGTGGTAGGATGTAGTTAGCAAAAATAGCAACAAATTTATAATTAACATGATTATGCTAATGATTGGAATTATTAGGTAGTAAAATTAATTTGACATTTCATATTCAGCAGTGATACCCTGATAATCAGTTGAATGAGTAACTGGTCTCTTTTGTGAAAATGCGTTAGCTTTTAACCGGATGGAAAGTGATTGTTGGTAATTTGTTACTACCGCTGAAAAGGGGTATATCAAAATGTTTTAATGAAGAAGAAAGTGAGGGATTAATTGCTAGGACCCCTTCGAAGAGGATTGAATACAGTTTTTGTGTTTTTTTTGGCAATCTAGATGTATCTATTTATTTGCCTTTCTGTAAACAGGATTAAGGCTACGTACATTTAAATTTCGCAATGCGGAGCTTTGTGCGCTAAACTATCCATTTGTTTAATGTATCTATTTATTTGAGTGTGCGAGGGAGTAAGTTCTTATTAGAAATATATCACTTCTTGTTGCTCTTCAATATCTTCCAGGGATTGCAAAGATAAAGCATTTGTTGTTAGACCTTTTATGATACTCATTTTCAAAAATCATCTCAGTATCTTTTATTTGCTTTTTCTTGTAGGACCGAAATGAAGATTCTCAAGCTGATAGGATCGAAGAGCAATTTCAACAAGGGATGGACTATGCTTTGAAGGTGGTGTTTGAGATCTTTATATCTGTTTTTTGTTCCGAGTCTCAAAAACGTGTTTATTCATAAATAAATATATATTTTTTTTCTTTTTGGCTCTTAACAGGTCAGAAAACCTTACACAATTACAAAACAGAGAGAAAGGTGGACGGAAGAGGAACACAACAAGTTCCTCGAGGCTTTGAAACTGTATGGCCGTGCTTGGCGGCAAATAGAAGGTAACTTTTGAAAATAAAGTGCATAAATTCTTTTCATTGAGAATCAGTTTTGCATTCTTTCATAAACTAGCGCGAAGATATTCATTTATTATTTTTTTATTATATACGTAATGACGTCTTACCTTTTCTAGAGCATGTGGGCACCAAGACTGCGGTACAGATTAGAAGCCATGCTCAAAAATTCTTTTCCAAGGTTTACTGCGATTCCCACCCATTTTCTACCACATGAATATACGCATGCCATCTGTATGCTTAAGTTTTGTTTACGACCGAGAGGCGTGCAGGCATTTACAGGTTTGACCTTTTTCTAAACATCTAATAATTTCTCTTCTTATTCTTGATTAGGTGGCGCGGGAGTCAACTAGTGATGAACCGGCATCGGTCAAACCTATTGAGATCCCTCCACCTCGTCCAAAGAGAAAACCAATGCACCCTTATCCTCGTAAATTGGTGTCTCCTCTGAAAACTGGGAGGTCGACAACCCCAAATTTGTCCGTCTCTGGATTAGAAGATCAGTCACCAACATCAGTATTGTCAGCTATCGGTTCAGAATTGCTTGGTACAGCAGATTCAAGCAGTCGTAACGGTAGTTTGTCGCCAGTTTCATCAGCTGGTGGTGGAAAATCTGGCGGTGTTTTGTTTTCTGAACCATGTCCGTTCGCCGAGTCAAGTGAACATCCCTCGGAGGATCATATCCCTCCTATTTGTGTTTCTGATGATCAAGTATCTGCGGTAATTTCCTTCCTAAAACCTGTATTTCATGCTGTTCATGGTTTATTTCAGCGTTTTTAATTTTGGTTTCAACTTTTTTTTTTCCTCGTCTGACTGGTTTTGGGATTGGAAAATGATGGATCTTTCTAGACATCTCTGCTTTCTTGTTCTTTCAATTTTTCGTGGTGAAAAGTTATGGCTCAATAAAACGGCCTTTGTGGGTCCTAAAACTGAGGGCTTGTTCAATTGCACGTTACAAACTTCAACTTTTTAGCTTTTTTACTTAAAAGTTATATATTGTTTGGTTGCCCAGCTTTTAAATTACTTTAGTTTAAATAAGTTGGAAGTTTTAAGCTAAACGCATACAACTTATTTGCTTAAAAGCTGCAACCAAACAAATCCCCCAACCTTAAGGGTTTGTATGCATCAATTTTAAAACTTCTAGCTTATTGAGGCAATAATAACCAAAAAGCTCGGCTTAGATACTGAGTAGCAAACACTGTCCCGCTTTAAAACAACCAAACAAGCCCAAATATGGAGATCATTTGAAAACCATTTTGGAAACCATTGTGCCAAATACCGTTTTCAGTTTTTCAAAATCACAAAGCAGGATTCAGAATAAACCAATGGAAGCCCTAGATTTTGATTTTTGATTTTTTTTTTTCAAACACTAATTGTTCCTTCTAATATGAATGTGTAGAAGCTGGAGTTATTTCATGAAGACACTGCAATTGTTCAAGACGGGATTGTAGAGGAAACCTTATCTCAGACGTTGAAGCTCTTTGGTAAGACCGTTAAAGTGATAGACTCTAATCAGCCATCCTTACATATGTTAGAAACTAGCAAGTCTTTCTCATCCGAGGCGAACGGGGAAATACTCGAACAAGCTCTTGCGTGGAATTTTTCACCGGCACTTGGGGGAACATTTGATCAGCTAATGATCGGAGCGCACGCTGCTGCAATCTATTCCACGCAATTTTTGAAAGATTGCACAAACTCACAAGGGGGAGGGTCTGGTTTTGCCTGCCCATGGTGGGGTTTCATTGGAGGTTTACCATTTTCTTGTACCGGTTCAAATACCGGATCTGTGAATATTGGGTTATATGGGGATAGGAATTTGGAGGTTGGTTTTAATTCCACTGATGAAAATACGCGAAAACTGGAACTTCTCAAAGAGTCCAGTGAAAAGGCGTTTTTGGAGAGACCAAGAGCTCTTTCTGACAAGCCTCTCAAGGGGTTTGTGCCATACAAGAAGCGGTGTGCGAGCAAGAATGATACTCATTCATCATCCCGAACAAGTGAAGAAAGTGATGAAACAAGAGTATGGCTTTGCTTGTAGTGGCAAAGAGGAGAGAATTCAATCTCTTTGGGGGATCATAAGCTCATATTATTTGATGGTCATTCCTTTCTATCAAGCCAGAGTAATTGTTCCGGGTACAGTTAGGTTATCAACTATAAGTGATTTCAGATGCTGGAAGGCAGAAAACTTAAGTTGCTGATTGCGGCTGTTTTCAAATCTTAGTCGGTCTTCAATTATGACATGTAACTGTCGGAAGAATAAGTCTCGGGACGGCGTTTTCAGTGAGTTGGAGCTGTTATTTATCTCGAATGTTTTACACTTGTATCTATTTGTAGGGGTTATTAATGTTAGTTACAGTTTTCCATTGCCATGAGATTTTGACGGGAAAACGGCTCTGTTTCCTGTCGAAGTAGCATAACTTGTGTGGATGAACCTGGGTTCAAGTGATTGCTGTTTTTCTGTTATGCTACTTCTCAGCACACAAGTTAATGTAGTTATTTCCTGTACATTGACCACATTTAAGCTCTATTTCTGTTACTTGTATATGGCTAAAGGAACAAAAGCGGAAATCAAATGAAATTTGAGCTTTTTAAGTTGCAATTAGCCTGCTGATTTCTGTTAAATCACAACTGATGAAAACGAGAGAAACGCACTGGTAAAAGGCTAGGGGTCTTCGCCGCTATAGCCACTGTAAGAATCAAATCGCACCTGTTGCCTCAAGTCGAGCACCTATTCTCGCCAATCCTTCTCCAACTTTTTCTGTTTCATCATTGAAGATAATGAAACCACCAGGGAGAAGCAATATGTTCTCAGAATTTTGGCCTCTCAACGCCAATTCTAACAATATCGATGACGCTACTGGGGCGTACACGATGAGCGAAACCACATGGCGTATACATCTCTCCGGGACCAGCATCATGAAGGAAGCCGAGGTCTGAAATAATTACTTTGAATGAATACACCTCAATTCAAATAAGATAAAAGATAAATTGATTATTACGAGGAATATCAAACATGAGAGCAATGGTCGCGTTTGCTTGCAGTTTTGAAAACTACATTTCTAGTTTTAGACGGAACGCAAACAACGAATTTGGCGGGTTGGTTCCTAAAAACAGCATTTAGACAACTCTAGAAAAAATCCCAAATCTTTTGAAGACCCATCAAAAGTTACTTTCTTAGGTTGAAGTATTGCATAACTAATTTTCTTCATACTTGTCAATTAGTAAAAGTCCAGTACAAAGCATACATAACCACAAGCAAGGAAAATTACCTTTGAGAGTACCTGCACTGTAACACAAACCAGGAAATTCTCTTAACATTCCAATTCCGAAATCCAAAAGTCCGAAAAGTTTCATATGGTGATGAGAACAAAGTTACTCTTTTACAACAAACCTGAGCTCGGGTTTCCTCATCTCTGAGAAAATCGAAGAGCGTCACGCATGGAATAGCAAGCCAAACAGAGAAAGAAATACCCAAAGCCATGCCGCCTGCTTGTCCTGGTTCATCGCTCTGGCTGACAGACATAGAACCCACTGTGCAATTGTAGGGTCAGAAAAGGAACAGTGACACAATAAAAGCTTCTCTTTATCTCAGGCATGGTGATAACTGCATACATGGAGGACGGAAAAAAAGTAGTTAAAAGTAGACCAAATGCAAGAGTCAAAACGTAAAAGCTTGAAAGTTCGGTGATAATTACCTGCATGTTCGTGATGATAGCTTGCTCCCGCAAAACATTGTAATCTCTCTACTATCCTCTGCAGCGTCAAGCCATCTTTCAGCTCCATATGCCCCTTTTGAAACACTGTAATCTCTCTACCTCCCACGAAACATCGTAGAAGTTTCAGTCCCACCAGGGGCGACAATGCAATTTCGCCTGCATCTGCAGCAAAATAAGCTTGTGATGCCATCAAATTATCAAAGGAGAAAGGTTAGTTACACTTTTAGTCTGAACTTGTCCTTCATTTGGTACCATTTCCAAGTTGGCCTCCATACTTCCTTATTTGTTCAAACCAAATCTCCACGCGCCTATTCGTAAAGGTGATAAAAAACTTTCTTTTTCACTTTCAAGGGCAATTCAAAAACTCGAAGATGAATTTAGACACGGAAAGTGCACAGAAATCTTAATTGCCATAACTTAGTCATGTTGCTCCTAAATTTGATCAAATAGGAAAGGGAACTTACGGTCGACTAGGAATTCTCATAATGTTTTCAAAAGAGTTAATCAAAAACAAAAAGAAAATCATAATTTGGGAACAGGTATTGTAGCACTCCCACTGTGCGTGGGCGGGCGTGTGTGGGCTGACGTCGGCAAGCTGGCATGAGATGCTGTCGAGCTGGCATGTTAGCAGGCTACCACGCTGGGCGAGCTACTACAGTGTCGAAGGGGGG
>MKEJ01034124.1:0-14734 GCA_001753735.1 Embelia ribes
AAAAAAAAAAAAAAAAGTTACCATATTAAGATATTTTCACGAGTAGAACTTCTGACATGGAAATATGTGCATAATGTTGACACTCGTGCACTGATTTACCTTTCATTTTGCTGCAGCAAACACTGCAATTTACGACAATATTTCACAAATAGTGCATATTTGTGCTTTTTGTTATGTTAGTTTTTTCTTTTACAACCGACGATGTACATTATAAGTGTTTTTTTTTTCCCAACAGGCCCCAGGATTGTCATTCTTGTTGCCTGAGCAGTACTTGAAATATCCAAGGTACAAATTGTACTAACAAGCCAAGCAAACTAAAAGTGAGATTATTTAGCCTATACCTCATGAGTCTATGGCGTATATACCATTCTGACTTTGATCTGTGATTACTGATGAAAATTCATATGACAAGCTTGTTTTGGGCTGTGGCTTTTAAGCTCCATATGGACATTGGACATTAATGCTTTGCTTATTTTTAGGCTCTCAGGGAGAGGAATGGTGGAGTTTGTTGTTGAGAAAGGTGATGGCTCGACATTTTCTCCACAAGCTGGAGGTGAAGCCAAAAAGACAGCTACCATCCAGGTTAATGCATATGACAAACAATTTTTAATTCTGCAACCATTTTCTGGGGAAGTTCATTTCTTGAAAACTTCTATGCTTAGCCACTTCATAGCTTCTTTCACGGCTATTAATCTTGGAACTGCTCATTTGAATGGCATTATTTATTCATTGCATTTATAAAGTTCACTTACAATTGAGTACTGTGGAAACTTCTTTAAAAGTTTGCATAACTAGTTTCTTTACACTTCCTAGGCCATTTGGAGACTTTGCTCAATCAATTTTTGACTCTTTTATGCTGAATGATATTTGAATACACTCAGGTCATTGTAGATGGATATTCGGCACCACTGACGGCAGGGAACTTTGCGAAATTGGTAAGGTAGTGGAATCTTGCTTATGAACTATTTATTGCTTTCTGTAAAACTGATCAGCTTTGACATCATGTTTAAATATTTATAAGTTTGAAATAAAGCTGATTCTGTCTCTTTTAGATGATATCTCTACTGTAATGATTGTGAACCATTAAACTGTGACTCAGGTGATTGATGGGGCTTACAACGGAGTTCAGCTGAACTCGACCGAGCAAGCCATTCTCTCAGACAGCGAACTTGCTAAGAGCACTGGTTACAGTGTTCCTCTGGAAATTATGCCATCTGGACAATTTGAACCACTTTATAAAACAACTTTGAATGTGCAGGTCTTTATATTTTATTCTCCCTTAAATCTGAAAATGTATACTGCATACCACCTATCAGCATTTTCAGTTTATACATCAAAAGCTGCCTATATGATATTAAAATGGTATGTTTGGAAACTAGAAGGCATTGTAATGGGTTTTTTCCCTTCCCAATTTAGCAGCAAATGAATGGCATTTCATTATAGATGAAATTCCATATTAAATTTCATCCAACATAATAACAGTTTCAAAATATTCTATATTGTAGGACGGAGAGCTGCCCGTGCTTCCGCTTTCTGTTTATGGTGCGGTTGCTATGGCGCACAGTGATGTCTCTGAGGAGTACTCGTCTCCTTCCCAGTGGTTCTTTTATCTCTATGACAAAAGGAATGTAAGAGGCGGCTTTCCCCCCCAGATGTGTTAATTTAGATGTCTCTTAATTTGCCCACAGGAATGTTTTTTTAAATGTTGAGCAAGTAATCTCGTTTTTCTGATACATCATATCTGTATGGTAAAATATTTCTCAGGCTGGCTTGGGGGGTCTGTCTTTCGATGAAGGCCAATTTTCTGTTTTCGGGTATGTCACTTGAACTCGTATAATGAACTGCTTTTATCTATTTTCTGTTGAATTTTAATTTCTTTCAATAACGTAAAGTTAGTTACACTTTCGGAAACATTTGTTGCTGGAGTATGTAGATACACAACTGTGGGAAGAGAAATTCTTCCTCAGATCAAGACTGGTGATATAATTAGATCAGCTAAGTTAGTGGAGGGTCAAGATCGTCTCGTACTACCTAACGAGAACTAACCTGCACTTCAGTATGGAACTTCCTCACAATTTATGTTGTATCTTCCAACTTCAGATCTCAGGTTCTGCCGACGTTCTAAGGCTTTCTTTAATTCTTTTCAGCTGAACATTATCTTTTTGTATCTGAAAGTAATATTGGGATACCCCGCATTTATACCATTTTGTAAGGTCATTATTCTATGAATGAAAGAACACTTTGTTGTGCTAAATGTCTCACATGTGCCTAGTATAGAAGCTTCTTTGTAATTATTATGATTGTTCAATTTAGAAATTGTTCTAACTAATGATGCATACATGTTCCAGGAAACTTGGCTAATAAGTCTGATTTTTTTGAGAGATTGTTAGAGTAGCTATTTTCAGCTCCTAAATTTTAATCCTAATAACTCAACTTCTAGAACAGAGGCTCGTTTATGCATAATGGCCACAACATATCCTCTCTTAACTTAAAAATGTCAAGGTGTTGGAACAGTTTGTCTCCAAATTCAAGGAATTATTGTAATAAATCCTTCAACTTTCAGGAGATTAAACAATATCAGATACACTCATGAGGAGCATTCATGTGGATTTAATCTCTGAAATTTAGGATTGTTTCCATTCATCCACATTAGTTGGAATGCACATAGGGTGACACATTTTCCAGTTCCAACGACTTTAAAAAAGTGTAACAGTGAAGAACAATTCAAGGCTATAAAAAAAGAATCTAACACAAGTAATTACAAAATTATGTCTAGAATTTATTATTATTGGATTATATTTATGTGGTACAAAAGACTCGCCTCACAATAACACCCATTTTAGAGGGTTGTTTAGGGGGCTCTTTCCGACCGTAACTGCTTATTGACAATGAAATTACTATGGAAGATCTATGTCAATGGACAATGTGTGATATATCTACTCTAGAATTTCATTGACCATGATATTATCCAAATTTCCTCAGCCGCATTTTATTTGGAATTATACACAACTGTTCAAAAAATGACACTGAAAATTAGCTAGGCTTGTGCAAAACCAAATAATACCAAGCCACATGATTCATCAATGTGACCACTCACCACTCACAGATATTTCAAAACAAGAGGTGATTTTCAAGCCTCCATATTCCTAAGGGTCCCATAGAGCCAAACTTATGTGGACTACTATTAGCCATGGAAGCAACCACGGATCACACATAATATTTGTCCCACCAATTTGATCAACCTTGAGTCCCTCGTTTCTCATCATCCTCACATATAGATACTGGTAGGCCATGCCGGTGCCAACTCGTTCAGGACTAATTTATCAAATTCGCTATGTTTTTAACATATTACTATTGGACACAAAAATACTGCTACTCAAAATGAGCAGCTGCTCGGCTCTTCACCGTTGGATGGAGCAGTCCAAATTAAATATAAGTTTGGACCGCCTTATCCAACAATGAAGAGCAAAAAGTGGAATCCTGTTGTTCATTATTGAGAATAGTAGGATCCCTCTTTCCATTTTCATTAGGAAAATTTTGATAAGCGGATTTCACATCCATATGAATGGACATCCATATGGAGCCTTTACATAATAGACTGTACCTTTATGCTTCATGGAGTGACCTGAAAAGCCTATGCGACTATGCCATGTGAATTTTAGATCTATTTGTAAAAATTAGTCATTTGAAATGCATGATTTGGAATATCAAATGCAATTTAAAGTCTACAAAATATACATTAAGTACAAACGATTAAAATGCACGTTTCCAAATGAAGTCTTTATCCTCGCTAATATCTTTGTTTTTCATTAGCAATAAGAAAATTACTTTCTTTTATTTGCAGAGGCAGGTTTAATATTTTCTATCCAAAAAATATTGGCAATATATCATATACTAAGTTTCGAGTCAATAATATTTTAAGGCTCAAAATAAAAATTTATATTAATCGTTAAGCATCTAAATTCGTTGCAATTACAAGCAAAATACTCGAAATAAAAATTTATACCAATCGTTAAGCATCTAAATTCGTTGCAATTAGTCAGTGACAAAATCCAAGGTAGCTAACATCCTGTTATGTGTGGATAGCACTTCATCATCCACAAAACAATCGTTGACTATTCAATACACCGCAGCTCACGTAAGCTGGAACTAGAACTTTCTTCAGCGTCAATAACATATCGACACGTGTACAAAATTATTGGTCCCACCTGACAAAACCCACTACGCGCAGCACCAGATCGCATTATTCAACAAGATAAGCGCCAATTACATAAATTGTCCCCGTAGCTTCAATTAGAATTTTTCTGGTGCCTTTAATTTCAATTGTAGTTCACATAATCTTCATGTTTTGAATATGCTACAATTTGCTCCTATTGCCGGTGGAAAGTTATTTGAATGATGGGAAATATATCAAGTGAGCCATTTATGAATTATTTAGAGATAAATCAGTTTTAATGACCATTTATGTTTTTATCATCTAGATGTTTTCATGCTTAAAAGTTTTTAATTTGGAAAGAGTAACATTTTTAAACCACACAATGACACATCTTGTGACATTTTTATTAAAAATGATCATTGATAGTATATTATTATATAAGAGTCAATAAAGTTTTTGATATATAATTATCCGTATGTGAATCGTTTTTATATTTGACAAGAAACTTTAGACAAAATATGTGTCTATCTAAAAAAATGGGGAATTATATCCATCATATATTTAAAATAATTAAATGTTTCACATACAACTAATTATAATCAACACAATATCTAGATAGTTCTATATTGCATATTGATATTACTTTTTAATAAAAATATATATTCTCTCCATTCCAAATTAATAGGTTTGTTTGAATTTTTATTGGAATTAAAAAAATTATATATAGTTATAGTGTTTTGAACATTTGATTTTTTGTTTATTTTATCGAAATACCTTTCATTGAAAACATGAAAAATCTTATTTATTTACAAAGAATCTATTTAATAAAGATAAAATGTAAAATATTTATTTTAACTATTTTTTAAATTACTTACAGTACACAACGAATAAAAAAGAAAAGGCGTCATTTGAATAATAATGGGACGGAGGTAGGATAAGCACGTACAATTCCTTTACATCACTACTCTTGAAACCGTGGGGGCCAAACAGAAAATATGTGTAAACTCTGTGGACCATATTTCTACAATTCATCCATAATACAACCTCCTCCATGTATAAATTTCTCTCTCTCCTCCCTCGCCCCAGCCTGGAGAAAACACATCGATCCATATCATATCTCAGTAATTTCTCTCCCAAAAATGGCCTCAGTAAGCTCTCTTCTCCCCTCTCCCACCCCTAAATTAAAATCCCCAATTACTCTCCCGATTATCAAACCACAAATCACTCTCCAAAGACCCAAACACGCCAACCGCCTAATCGTAGGGTCAGTATCCAACGATCTCAACGTCATCCCAATCCAGAGCACCGACCGCACCGACCAACAGGACGGAGTGTCCGCCACTCTAGAGCGAGAAACGGAGACGGCCGGAGGGGAGAGAGAGATGGTGGCGGGGTTCGGGAACGAGGGGCGGTTGTCGTTCGAGGGCGGGTTTTCTTCGGCTTCTTCGGGGTTGGGAGAGACGGAGGGAGATGAGGAGAGGTTGATTGATAGGGGGATTAATGCTGGGATTGTTCTAGCTGCTGGTGCTTTTGCTATCTCCAAGTTGTTGACCATTGATCAAAACTATTGGCATGTGAGTTGATTCTTTCTAATTGAGAAATTCAAGTATGTATATATATTATTGGATGTTTTGTATATGGGCTTATTTGATTGCAGCTTTTGAGCTCCACCTTTTTTGTTTCTTGCTTAAAAGTTGGACTCAGCTTAAATT
This sequence comes from Embelia ribes, assembly GCA_001753735.1. Classification (NCBI taxonomy): domain Eukaryota; kingdom Viridiplantae; phylum Streptophyta; class Magnoliopsida; order Ericales; family Primulaceae; genus Embelia; species Embelia ribes. The sequence goes on from MKEJ01034124.1 coordinate 5,869, forward strand.
TGAGCTTTTGCTAATTTGACATGTAAAAAAACAGAAGATTTAAACTTTATAAAGTCTTTTTTTTTTGTTGCTTATATTGTTCATTATCGAATAATTGTGAATCATTAGGGTATTCACACTGGTATATCTATTCTAATCCCTTAAATTTTAATATTTTTACCCTGAACTGTATTTTAAAAATAGAGGATGGAATTTAGGGATCCCACACCAGAGCCCAAAACCTAGAAATGTCATTTGGGTAACCAGTGGCTCGTAGATGAAGGAGATTACTGTTGCAAACACCTTAGTTTTTAGGTGATTGAACTATTAAATACACCGATGCGAGGATACCCTAATATTTAGTCCCTAAATTTAGAATAAAGGCCCTATGTAGAGTGACTTTTGGGAGTGTCCTAGAGTATTCCCACTAGTCTTTCTACGCTATTTCTATCTATTACTGATTTCTTAGTTTGTGAATTTGGGACCAGTTTTGTCTCTATATTCTAGAAATCTCCGGAGGATTGCTGCCGTACACTAAGGTCCTGAGCAGGAAATCTACTATTCACAATTTTTTTATTATCAAAATAGTATTATTTTTCCACCAGAATTATAGAATTCCTTTTTAGATTAAGGCAAAACATACTAATACATCATATATTATTATTTCAATGCTTATAATAAATTGTTGAGAAAGATTAGTGGGGGCATTTCCTAAAATATTGATTTCTTAGACTTTCTCGAAAGTGAGATTTTGAAATTAAATGAGAAGGACTGGTGGGAATGCTCTTATATGTTTTGTATGTATATTTGCTTTTTGCTGTAGGCGTCTCGTATCTCAATATTGGCAGAGCCATCTTTTGTGGGGATAAATAAATTAAATGAAATAGGATGGGAGTGGCCAATTGACGAAGTGTCCGTGTTTTTTGGGTAAATAATACATTTCATTTGTTTGGTGGTCTGTAGTATTTGAAAGCGTAATTTTTGCCATTTAGTTGTATAGTTGTAAAGTAATACTGTTATATGTAAAATGAACATAGCGAGGAAAAATGGGTAAATTATACTTGTGACTCTAAATTAATATGTTAACATTTGAGAAGAATCGATATTGGGCTCATTGATAATAACTATTCACACATGTTAATTGGTTATGTGATTTTTGTAGGGATGGACTGTTTACGAGATATTGAGATACGCACCTCAACATAACTGGAGTGCTTACGAGGCAGCCCTGAAAGCTAATCCTGTGTTTGCGAAAATGGTGATAAGCGGAGTGGTTTACTCTATTGGGGATTGGATTGCACAGGTTTGTTTCAATTTTCCATATGAATGTGCAGTCTGCAACTTTTAAATATTCTCTTTTTAGCTTTCCAAATTATTCTTTACCTTTTAATGTGTACGATTCCATTTGCAGTGTGTTGAAGGAAAACCGCTTTTCGATTTTGACCGGACCCGGATGTTCAGATCAGGACTCGTAGGCTTTACACTACATGGTTCTCTTTCCCATTATTATTACCAGCTTTGTGAGGTACTTCTAGTTTCATCTTTGTGCTGTATTTGGTAATGTGAAAGTTTTGGAATCAAGAAGATTTGGATAAACAAATGTATATTTTCTCGGGTTGAAGCATACTTGGAATCTCAGATGTTAGATTTTAGAAATGAATAACATACGACCATGTTTTGAAATCCTCATATTCCATATAATTCGGATGCTTGTAGGATTTAAACAAGTACTCTCGTAAATAGATTTGCAGATTTTGCCTTAATAATCGACCTTAATTCTCACTTGATTTCAAATCCAATCGCAACATTAGTTAGCTGGCCTGGGTCATGATTTGATTTCTTTTTCAGGTGATAACACTATTTTCTGATTTACAGGAACTATTTCCTTTTCAAGATTGGTGGGTGGTGCCTGTTAAAGTAGCATTTGATCAAACTGTTTGGGCTGCTGTTTGGAATAGCATATACTTTGCTGTTCTAGGAATCTTGCGCATGGAATCGCCCGCTAGTATCTTTAGTGAATTGAAGGCGACATTTGTGCCCATGTTGACTGTAAGAAGAGCTTACTCTTTTCTGTCCATTTCGGTTTTTAATTTATGAGCTTTAAATTCTTATTGATTGCCTTCTACATTCCCCAGCTAAAGAGGGGCTCAGAACTAGTCATTATCGTGTGCTCAAAGCTTATGTTTGCTAGTGGTTTTACAATTTTTTTGCTCTTGAAAATATAAATTTTAAACATCATAGATTAGACCTGCAGTTTGCCTGGTGTTTTATGTTTTATTTCTGCTGACATATTTTTAGTGTACCTAACGTTTATCTCCAAATTGATACATTGGTCCCTGAATTAGTGATGGAGTATAGTTTCATGACTCATTTGAGTTCTTACCATGGTTTTTAACTACCCAAATGGAATGGAAACAAGTTATGAGTCATTAACTTGAATCTGTAATAAGCACAGCTTCCAGATCATTTGCTTCACTGACTTTTCTATGAATGCTTCGGATATTGTCACATGCTTATCACTGGGATATTTTATTTCAAGATTCTACTTTGTTTCTATACATTTGTTGCAGGACTAAGAATTTTGTTGGTTTCAATATATTTCTCAGGCAGGTTGGAAACTTTGGCCATTTGCTCATCTTATAACCTATGGTGTGATCCCCGTTGAACAAAGACTTCTCTGGGTTGATTGTGTAGAGCTCATTTGGGTTACTATTCTCTCTACGTAAGAACTGCCTCTCGGTTCTGATTGTTCTTTCCCCAGAAATTTTGGCGAAAACACGAAATTACTGCATTTAGAATATTTTGATAAGCCAATCTTACCATTGCCACATGTGTGAAATGAATAATAGTCTTTTCTCTAAGATTGGTTTTTGCATGCTTATTCGTGTAGGTACTCAAATGAGAAATCAGAAGCAAGAATATTGGAGTCACAAGCAGAAGCCAATCCCACTTTCCCATCAACAGATCCTCCTGAAGTAAGTCGAGTTACTTGTAAGGAAAATTATTCACGGACCGACAATAGTATAAAACGGAATGAACACCCAAGTGGTTGCATCCTGTTTGTTGATCCTATATTTTAAGAAAAGATTAATGCACATGGTTTAACTCCATAGGTTTTTCTACCGTTTCTTTACATGATTTCATGTGTGTATCGTTATTCTAGAATAGGTGTTGTCGGTTAATGAACGCTATATTTGATCTAATCTCTCTTTATCTCTGTTGGTGTTTGTCAGGAGTAAAGTGTGAACTAGAAACTGAAGAGAAAAGAAGTCAGATAATATATACCAAGTGCTGAAAGTTTATATTCTTGCTGGACGTTGGATCGATAAAAGGTATCGAAGATGGATTTTTCTTGCATAAGATGGGCATCAAGTAGACACACCGTCCTATATCTTATTGTATGTGAACTGTGAACATAATTTTTTAAGGTAATCTGTACGACTTCACTCTCTCACACATAACATATCTAAGTCTGATTGTATGTAATGTAGAAATTAGTGGCACATAGTTGAAATCCTCTGTTGAGTCATTTTGCCCCGTGTTCATAGCTGTTCTCAGTGAAAATCGCCAGTATTCTATCGATCAAAGTATTATTGAAAGCATTCAATGCATTCGTGTAATTGTACAAACCCATAAACTACGAAGTATAAACAATACTAGAATGAATTTTATTTTCAATGACCACTTTGCAGCAAAGGGGGAAAAAACTCCAAATATTTCTAAAATCCCACAAGAACCCGAGTGTTCCTGCCAAAAGATAGTTTTTCGCCTAAAGATCGTTCCTCTTACTATACGGAACCAAAATAATTATAGAACAATCAAAACTTTAAGAAGTGGACATAACAGAGAGCCGGCTGGGAGTTGGTTGGAAATTCCACCATTGCCTAATCTGTCTCCAGACAGGTGGCGATGCCAATGCCCTCCTCACGATCTCCCCGCCAGCGGGTGGAAGGTCCTTTCGCAACCTATTCGCTGGTACCGAAGCTAAATCATGTCGTATTGGCCTTGAATTATACATCAATTTTCCAAGGTTTTCCGATGACTTGTCTGTAGCGTCCGGCAACTTCTCCGCCTTGATTTGCATTTTTCTGAAAAATCTATGCTTGAGATTGATTTGTAAAAGTAAGGGACTAATTGGGTACAAGGGCATTTAAAGGCATGTATGGGTTGTTGCCCGGGGACTTTTTCTATGATCAGCAAAATTTGTAAGTAATGAATAAGAATAATTGAATACCGTGTACCAATCATATTGACTAAGAAGGTTTTCTAGACTACATTACCAAATTTGTAATTGAATGGAAGGTGTCCAAATTTGCCCTGACTCAGACCAAGTAACTTGAATTCTCGGAGCACCAGGTATGAAAATATTGAACTGTTGGCTTCAGCCTAACTAGCTATTTTTGAAGGGTTTTTTTTTTTTTTTTTCTCCCCCCGCCCCCTCTTTCTGTTGCCATGCTAATGACCGACTTGATATATGATTTGAATTCCATTTGGCCGATCCCTTTATATTGGTATTCGAGGCTCAGATAATGATAATTTTTTGCCATGCTAGTTTTTTCTAGTCTCAAGTGGTATCTAACATCTATGATTCTCGCTTGTGTGAACAGAATAAATTAAGTACAAAAAATCACACTTCAAAATTAAAGTCACTCATCTGGCATAAAATAAGGTTTGTGTTTGGGATCTAATATGATCGTTCAAATTCATAGTAGCATTGCTTTTGGGAATAATACCGTATGCACAAAATTTTGTAGGCCGTATCAAAGTAACATATCGAAAAAGAAAAAGAAAAAATGTCCATCTCTTTTTGAGGAATCAAAACCTATGGCATGTACCCATAATTCAAGATATTTGCACCTAGGTCCCCAATTTGAATATGGCAAATTTTATTCTTCATTGTCTAAGCCCAAATTCTCCTCCTGACTGTGTTGGGTATGGGTACCGAATCCTAAACGGGTCAAGCGAGCTAGCAAAACCATCTGATAGCCCTGACTTTTCGAATCTTTGAGCTCTAATCCCGCACTGGACCTCATCGTCAGCGGATCTAAACTTGTCACAGAATGAGTCCATGTGAGGCGTTACTGAAGGAACGTAAATATCATTGCCATCGTACATATTGCTGCTGATGAGTCCCTGAGCTTGGCTGCCAGGAACCAGGTCTGGCAACGATGTGATCCCGGCGAGGCTAGCCCAATCTAAGTTGCCAGATGTGAGGTTCTGAATGTTGAGCTTTTCGTCGTGGTATACATTTTTTAGAGAGTTTACTTGCGGCAAATTAAAGATCCCGTCGTTGATTTCTGGTAGTGATTCTAACAAGTCATCGAATTGGGATGATGATGATGAGGGTGAACCATGGCTGTGTTCTTTGCTCGAAGTTTCTCCGAAAATGGGCTTTTGACCACTTGAGTTCTTTTTGTAGATTCGACATAAAACCCAATCATCCAACTGATACCAAGGAAAAGTAGAGGGTCAATTTAAAGTAATTGAATAGTTACGGGTGATGTGACACAAACTAAAAATATGAGGAGCAAAATTGCTAATAATAATAATAATAATAATAAAGTATAGTCAATATCTATTTATACCTTTGCACTCCCAATTTTCCTTGGGGGCAGAGAGAGTCTATACTCATGCATGATCCAATTAGTCTTTGCTCCTTTTGGGGCTTTGCCCACATAGAAAACCAAAGCCTTCTTAATCCCAACTCTTCGCCCTTCGGTAGTTATGATCTTATCGGTGCCTGTAGCCTTCCAGTAACCCGACCCCGCGACCCTATTTGGTCGTGACCCATTCGGGTACTTCCTATCTCTCGGGCTGAAGAAGTACCATTCTTTGTCACCAAATGTTGCCTTACCTACAAAATCAAATACACCCATAAATTAACTCTCAATTCAATTGCAACATTTCAATTAATAGATTTCGGAAAATTCAAATATTTAAAGAGTAAATTACCCTAATATGTCTCCACAATATATATCAACCAAAAATATGTTTGATCCCCTTTTCAATTAAAACAGTTGCAGTCACCAATTTTGGAGAAGTGACGGATTGATCTAAAGTTCTAAATTGGTTCCTTTATTATAGTTTTTCCTGATGTTAAAAACCTTAAAAGTGCTCAAAGTAGAAAATATTATCATCATAAATCATAATACAAAGGCTATTTCACCGCAAAGAAAATCACATAATGGTTAATTTATATGATTTTCATCATTTAAAATTACTTTGAGTGTCTAATAAGGACTAACTGTGTCACTTGTTCAAAATTTGGGAGACGTTACAGCTTCAATTGAAACTAAGAGAACCAAATAGAATTTGTAGGTATTTATTTTCTTAATATTTTAAAATATTTGATACTATTAACACATTTCACTAATACCATTTTACAAACTAAATAAATCCCAAAATCTCTTTATGGAGTATCAATCAATTATGTATCTATCACCCAACACAAATAAAAACAAATTGAATATTTCGTTGTGAATATTGGATAATTCCTAGAGATTATCAAATAATTTGTATATAATTGACAAATTCAGATAAAAAGATTGAACATTTCCTTATAGTATTGAGCAAATCTTAATTTCAAACAATATAGACACAAATTGAGACGTATATATGTAGAGAGAGATATATGTATGTATAGTAGTTTTGTTGAATAATATATATTTGAACATATACATTGGGAAGAAAATATATTATTCTCTAGTGACGAGTCTATTGATCATCAAAATATTCACCAAATTATTCAAACTAGTATAAAATATATATATTAGAGAGAGTGTGATTTAATTGAAGAAATTAGGGTTTAGAAGAAGAAGATGGTTTGCAGTGATAGAAGTAATTAATGTGCTGCCTATAGACAATTAAATTCAATTTTATTAGTGTGATGCCAATATTATTTATAACATGTGATAGAGTGCTAAAAGTAAAATGATGGATGCTAATAGAATTATCCATTATATATACGGGTTAATTTTAATTTTAGTTCATAAATTATGGTATTTGTCTCATATTTGTCACTATACTTGAGTATTATGCATTTTTAATTCCTATATTTTACCGATTGTGTATTTTTCATCCATCAATGTAACACTGTTAGTTTTTTCATTAATTATTTCTAATATATCACTTTAAGTTCGTAATTTTTATTATTTTATTTTTTTATCACTAAATTAAGTGTTGGACTAACAATCATAGAAGAAGTATCCTAAGATTGTACGTTTAAACTAATAGAAAACAATCCAAACATGTAAAATATTGATCAAATCTTAAAATTGAAACATTATATTATTTCTATCATCTCTTTAAACAAATCTTGAACTTTAAATAGTTTAACAATTAAACAACAAATCTCAATTCATAACGTAATTAACCAAAATATATCTCTTGCGATTATTTGGCATTTCAAAATTTCAAATTTTCTTATGTTGCAATTAGAAATTAGGAAATTTTCAAATAAAATAAAAAATTAAAATTTAAAGATAAAAATTTTAAGGAAATCTATACACGTGTGAACTCAAAAAAATATTTCAAGTACCCAGTAATATATAATTATGGAGAAATAAATATTTTCTTTTTGTTCTTCTAACTAAAAAGAAAATCTAGCATATTACCCCTAGGGAGTAGAAATAATTTTTAAGTCAAATAAATTAACACATGATTTATTTATTATCAAAAAATAAAAAAATTTAATTTTATGAACCTAAATAATCTTGATCCTAAATTAAATAACTAAAGAGAGAAAAAAATAATTATCTAAAAATTATATCTTCAAAATATGAGAAAATCTGAAAATGATGTTAGATTTAGGGACCAAAAAAGCACAATATGTAAAGTTTTGGGACAAAGTAGCACAATAGGTAAATTCGTGGACTAAAAATGCATAATATTTAAGTATAAGGATAAAAGTGAGTGATACCTTATAATTTAGGAACTAAAATTGAAATTAACCCTGTATATATCGTTTCATTCTTTATTTTTGAATGTCCTGCAAAACTCATCCCAAAATACATTTCCACTGTTAATCCCTTAAAATTATTAGATACAAGAATAAAAAAAAACCCTAAAAATATATATTCTTTACTAGTCATAATTAATAAATACAGTAATATATCAAAACTGAGTCTCAATCTACTATGCATTCTTCGGTCACTGGACATTATTTTGGATAGACAAGGTTTCTAAAATGACGGCGCATGCATTGTTTGTACACAAGTAATGCTTGCAAAATTTAAAAAATTAATGTACAACTAACTCAAATATGAGCAAAAAAAAAAAAAATTTTAAAAAAATGAAAATTAATTTCGAGATTAATGAAATAAAATATTTTAAATCATGAAAATCCAGTGGAGTTTTTATAATTTTTTTTTCCAACAAAGCCTATCAATAGAAAGAGAGAATTTGAAGGAGGGAAAAAAATTTGAAAGGGAGAAGGAATGAGAGAGAGTGTTTATTTCACTCACCAGTTACTCATATTAAGTGGAAAGAGAAAATGGGCAAAGTGGAATGGGATGATTTTCTTACTTCAATCCTAACAGTATTTAATTTATTTTTTGTTCAATTTGCTAGAGGATAATTTTGATAATTTAAATATTATATTTCAATATTGGGTGTTTTATATATAATAATAGTATAGATGACGTAATCAAACGTGTTAATTCTAACGGGGACCATTACTGTGATTTATCACCTTTTAATTCTTAGCAGTTTCTCTTCTTTGTCATGAATTAATTGTTTATATATATATAAAAAATACTATTTGACGGCATATTGTTTCAATTTACTCATTATGACTTTTGATCAATGTATTAAAAATCGAACTGGACCGGTCGGTTCAACCGAAAATCGGTTCATAAGCCGGTTCGGGTTACCCTAAAAATCGGATATG